>CAUYON010066057.1:0-25527 GCA_963573935.1 Arctocebus calabarensis | reverse complement strand
AATAGCCAGGCATGGTGGCGGGTGCCTGTAGTCCCAGATAGTCGGGAGGCTGAGGCAAGAGAATTGCCTAAGCCCAGGAGTTGGAGGTTGCTGTGAGCTGTGTGACATCATGGCATTCTACCGAGGGCAATAAAGTGAGACACTGTCTCTACAAAAAAAAGAAAAGAAATTACAGTTGTAGCCGTTCACCTCTATTTTCAAAATTCTGAGAGAGTGAATTGCTTAGATTCTTGTGGACCTCTCTGTCCAGCCAGACGGTCTGTCAAACACCATGAGACCAGAGTCAGTTTTCCCTGCCTTTCAGCCCAGCCTTCCCCACCCCGCCAGCAAATGTCCCAGTGGGGAGCTTCCTATGAATTCCAGATCATTACAGGAACCTCATAACCATTCAGATTCAACCAGTTTTTCTCTCTCCCCACAGAGCCCTTCAGCTGTAGTAAGCTCACTCTTCCTCTCACCCACAGACAGCAGATGGACCAGAGCTGTCATCACTTGCCTGGGAGATGCCCCCTCCTCTCTGGCAGCTCTTCTAGGCCTCCTCATGTGCTCACAGTTCTCTAGTGTCTGGTCTAAATAATTTTTCATTGTCTGTATGTCATTATTTTTTTTTCTTTTTGAGACAGAGTCTCACTCTGTCACCTGGGCCTAAGTTTAGCTCACAGCAACCTCAAACTCTTGGGTTCAAGTGATCCTCCTAACTCAGTCTCCCCAGTAGCTGGGGCTATAGGCGCCTAACACTACACCTGTCTAATTTTTCTATCTTTGCAGAGACTGGGTTTTTCTTGCTCGTCCTCAGGCTCATTTCATTGCCTGGGCCTCCCAGAGTCCTGGATTATAGGCGTGAGCCACTGCACATGACCTTTTTAAAAAAGTGTTCGTGGCTCGGCGCCTGTGGTTCAACGGGCTAAGGTGCCAGCCACGTACTGAGCTGGCGGGTTCGAATCCAGCCCAGGCCCGCCAAACAACAATGACGGCTGCAACCAAAAAATGGCCGGGGGTTGTGGCGGGCGCCTGTAGTCCCAGCTACTTGGGAGGTGGAGGCAGGAGACTCGCTTGAGCCCAGGAATTGGAGGTTGCTGTGAGCTGTGATGCCATACCACTCTATCCAGGGTGACAGCTTGAGGCTCTGTCTAAAAAAAAAAAAAAAAGTGTTCGTGATAGGCAATGAGGTACATCCTACGTCCTTAGGGGAAGTAAGACCTCAATCACTCAGGTAATCTTGGGATCTGTGAGTGAGCAGCTCCTTACTACTGCCTGTCACCCCCAGCCCAGTGCTCCCAGGAGGTAGCCCCCACTTGTGGTGGAGGGTTTGGGACCACAGGGAGCCATTTTTTCTCTGAGAGCCTTGGGTCTGTCATAAGCAAAATTAGGGAGCTGGCCATGATGTGTTCCTTCCAAGCTCCTCCCCATTCTGTTCCTGACCGATGTTTGTTGAATTGGGGTGGATTGAGCTGCAGATTTATAGCTGTATGACCTCTCTGTGTCTCTCCTGGTTGTCCCTGGTCCACAAGCCACATGGCTACTAGAGAGGCGGGCTAGTGCCGTCCACTTATACTTTGGGATGGCTGGCTAGACCCTCCAAGATAAGAGGATCCTGAGATCCTAAGTATGAAACGAGTCCCTGCATCTGGAGGATCCCCCAGGAGGGGGAGGCTGAGACCCTTGAGTCCCACTCCACCTCCCAGCTGGAAGTGCTTCTCACCCATCATGGGGGGACAGTCGTCACTTCCACTGCATATCTGTAGGTGAGGAAGGGCTTCGAGCTCTCTCAGAGAAGAAAGGGCCGTTCCTTCATTGGTGGTTCTGCTGTGATGAAGACCACTTGCTGGGGTGTGGGGCACCCAGGGCCAACAGTGCAGCCACTGTCTGTTGCCAGGACACCTACAAGGGGACAGGAGCCTTGACAGGACAGGGCAGGATAGTGTCACATGAAAGAGTCTCATAGGCAGAATGTCCCCACTGAATCAAATGTGCTCTAGATGCACAGTGGTCCCTGGCCCCTTGGTGGTCCTTTCCAGCCTTGCTGCTGTAAGACGAGAGACAGGAACACGTAGACTTCTCCCTTGGACTCCTGTAGCCTCTCTGGGTTGGGAAAAGGAGCCTGGAGCTTGGGGTCATGCAGGGGTACTCTGTGTTCACCCTGAGATGCTTGCTCCTGCCATTTGGAGTCCCAGGAGGATGACCGTGTGGACTGCTCACTGGCCTCTGGCCTCCAGCTGGGGGAAAGGAAAGCCAGGTCCATCTCCACACCCTAGCTCTGTCCACAGCCACCCGACATCCAATGGCCCCTCCTGCAGCTGCAGCCCCCCCCCCCCCAGAACCTGGCTCACTCCTTGTCCCTTAGACTGGGCAGTGGCAACCACGAGGCCTTCACTTAGCCTTGGTTGTTCCCCGGCATTAAACCCTCCAGGGCTCCCCTCCAGGACAGCCTCAGGGGATGAGAAGTGAAGCTAGTGTTCTTCCTGGGAGGGCCTCATTCTGCCCTATGCTGCAGTAACAGCTCTTCCCCAAAACCCTGCAGCCTCGCCCTCTGCCCTCTCTGGCCTCCTCCAGCCCTGCTCCAGTACACGCTTAAACCTCCTCTTTGGGACTGTGTCATCTGGACCCTGACAACACAAGGCGGTGATCCAGATCCTAGGAGGCCCCAGCGTGTGTGTGAAGAGAACAGACTCCCCAGAGGAGACAACACCAGTGAGAGGGCCCCAGGGGAGGGAGAAGAGCGTGGGAAGGGTACCGGAGGGGTGGCCGGCTGGGGGAAATAGTGGGGTCCCACAGATGCACCAGGAAGCCCAGCACACAGGAGCTGACCACACTCCTGTCACAGGCCCTTCCACAAGCTGGGCTGCAGTGCCGACACCCGGAGTCCCCCTGGACACTCACCAGGCCAGGCCACAGGTTGGGGCCATGGGGTCAAGCTGTGGCTGAAGGAGGGAGTGCCCTGCCCCCAACCGGCAGGAGAGCCCCAGGTAAGGATGTGGGGGGAGCAAGCTTCTGCCAGAGTGTGAGAGGCTGCTTTGAAAACCTTGACCCGGAGCTAGGACAGGAACCCCCCTGTCCCTGGAGGTCGCAGGCAGCCCCAGTCCACTCCTAAACCCCAGACTTGAAGGGCTAGTCGGACTCCGACCCTCCTCCAGTCCCACCTCAGTGGGCGACTCTGCCCTGTCCTCCTTTATATGACCCTGTGCCTGTTTAGGGGTCTCCAGGACCCTCAGAGAGCGAGCGGAAGGCCACGGGAACGCGCTCCCTCTCCTCTTCCAGCGCCCTCCTCCTCCCGGCCCCGCGTCCGCAGCCCGGAGCTCCGGTCTCCCCTCGCGCCCCAGCGCGTCCTTCCCCCCGCCGGGGGCGGCACAGCCCCGGGTTGTTAATACCCCGGCGCTGGCGCGGGGCTGGGGCGCATTCCCAACTGGCGCAGCGCGGCTTCCCCAGCGGGGCCGGCGGGCTCGCACCCTTCGCGGCGTGCCCGGGCAGCCAGGGCCGCGCGGAGCCCCACGCCCCTCCGCGTCCCCGGGCAGGGCGAGCGCTCGGGAAAGTTCCCGCCGTCCCGCTTCGCGCGGAGTTCGGAGATCGGTGCGCGGCGCCCGCTACCTGTCTGCGGGTCCCCAGGAACCAGCGGACGCCGAACGGCGACGTGGCCGTCCCCGGGCGTGACCCAAGACTCGGCGGACAGATCTGACGGCTCAGAGGCCGAGGGTCCGGAGCGAGCGCTGCCGTGTGCGGGCACCAGTGCGCGGTGCTAGGTACGGGGTGCTGGGAGCGCTGACGCCCGCGATTCCCGGCCGCGGAGCCCGCGGTGCTCCCTCTGGGCAGGCTGCGCTGGGCGACCCCGCGGAGCCGGGGCCCTACGGCAGGTCGAGAGGGCTCCGGGCTGCAGGGCCCGGGTCTCCGGCCGCACGCGAAGGCGCGAGGACGCGGAAACAGGTGCGCTTTGGCGCGCGCCGCGGGGCTGGACAGTCGGAATCCCTTCGGCTGAGGCGCGGGGTCCAGCGTGGTGGCCGCTCCTCCTGCGGTGAAACTTTTGCTCCCCCGGGGCTTGTCCCCTTGGCTTCTGGGCAGTGCTCTGGGAAAGGGCGGGCTGCCCCCAGGGGGGGCCCAGGAACGTGGGCGGGGACGGGGTTCCCGGCCTTGGGCAGGTGGAGCCCGAGCCGCCCCCACGGGAAAGAGCGCACCAGCTCCGCTGGCCAGGCCAGATACTGGGCCGGCGCGGGGTCTCGCACCCCTGGGCCTGCCCGGGTCCCCTTTCGCAGCAGATGCCCAGAAATCACCGTGTGATTGTCACTGTGGACGTGCAGCGGAAGGACTGAGCCCAGAGCCACTATCGTGAGTGGACCTGGGGGAGGAGGCCTTTTTTATGGCGCTTGGTTTGTTCCAGCCCCTTGTTAGGAATAAAGCTGTTGTGAACATTCTCACTCTTGTCTTTAGGGGACGTGTGTAGTTGTTTATCTTGGGTACAAAGGGAATAGTGCCAAATTATTTTCTAAAGTGGAAGCCCCCTCTGCACCCTCAGCAGTGGTGAATGGGAATTCCAGTTCCTCCACCTCCACCTCTGACTCCGACCTGGGTGGCCTGAAGCGGTGTCTCGCTGGGTTTTTTTTTGAGACAGAGTCTCAAGCTGTCACCTTGGATAGAGTGCTGTGACATCACAGCTCACAGCAACCTCCGATTCCTGGGCTCAAGCGAGTCTCCTACCTCTGCCTCCTAAGTAGTTGGGACTACAGGCGCCCGCCACAATGCCCGGCCATTTTTTGGTTGCATTTTTTTTTTTTTTGGGAGGGCCCGGGCTGGATTCGAACCCGCCAGCTCAGGTGTACATGGCTGGTGCCTTAGCCTGTTGAGCCACAGGCGCCGGAGCCTCTCGCTGTGGTTTTGATTTACATTTCTCAGCTTGTTGGCCATATGTATATCCTTTTTTGAGAAGTTCCTGCTTAAGTTCTCTCTTTTTTTTTTTCTCTTCAATTGACTTGTCTTTTCTTTATTGATTTGCACTTCTGTTTTGTATTTTGGTTACTAGTTTTCTTTGATATTTTTTCTGATGGTCTTCTCCTAGCCCATGGTTTATAATTTTACTTTTAGTAAAGCTCTCAATTTGATGAAGTCCATTTGATTAGTCTTTATTTCTTGTTCATTTCTAAGAAATATTTTCCTACCCAAGGTCATGGTGCTATCCTCCTGTTTTCTTCCAGAAGCTTGATCTTTTTTTTTTTTTTATGTAGAGACAGAGTCTCACTTTATCGCCCTTGGCACCTTGGTGTCACAGCTCATAGCAACCTCCAACTCCTGGGCTTAGGCAATTCTCTTGTAGCTGGGACTACAGGCGCCCGCCACAACGCCCGGATATTTTTCTGTTTTTGCAGTTCGGCCGAGGTCAGGTTTGAACCTGCCACCTTCAGTATATGGGGCTGGCGCCATACTCGATGAGCCACAGGCGCCGCTAGAAGCTTGATCTTTTGATCAATTTTATTCTGTACATGTGGGTTTGCTATCTGTCTCAAATTCATTTTGTGTGTGGTGTGAGGTTGGGACGAAGTTCATTTTCCCTGTATGATAAATGGAGACTACAAAGGCCTTCCTGTCATTACCTCACATATTTTTCTGTTTGGACTGTTTAAAAAATTTTTTTCTCTTAACAATTATTTTATTAAATCATAACCATGTACATTAATTTATTTATGGGGTACAATGTGCTGATTTTATATACAATTTGGAATGCTTACACTGGTTAACATAGCTTTCACCTCACTTACTTAATTATTGTCTTATTTAAGACAATATTTATTATATGTCTTATTTAAGACATTTATACTCCACTCTTAATAGATTTGACATGTACCCTTGCAATATGCACCACTGTTTGGACTTTTAAAGTCAGCAGCTATTGACTGGGTGCGGTGGCTCAAGCCTGTAGTCCCAGCATTCTGGCAGGCTGAGGCGGGAGGATCCCTTCAGCTCAAGAGTTCAAGACCAGTCTGAGCAAGAATAAGACCCTGTCTGCACTAAAAACAGAAAACCTAGCTAGGCATTGTGGTGGGTGCCTGTAGTCCCAGCGGCTAGGGAGGTTGAGGTAGGAGGATGGCTTGAGCCAGGAGTTTGAAGTTGCTGTGAAATGGAATGATACCACTGCACTCTATTCTGGGCAACTGAGTGAGACCCTGTCAAAAACAACAACAACAGCAGCAAAACCCAGCAGCTATTATTTTTGCAATTTGAAGAAAGCATATTTTTAAAAGCACAGTGAAATATAATAAAATGGGAGAAAGGACTCCAAGGTAAGTGGCCCCTGCAGGTTCACAGATGAGATAGTGAGTCTGGGAGGTGCACTGGGCAGCTGGGCCAAGTCCAGGGCTTCTGGCTCTGAGGACTCAGAGGCCTTTGGATTTGCACTGAGGCTTGAAGTGAGTGTCCTGGGGACCATGTGCTGGGGACAGCTGGTCCAGGTGGCTCTTGGGTCCTCTTAGATGCTGGTGTCTTCTTGAGAGTCCCCGAAGGACAAAGGAGTGGGGAACCCCAGGTCTGTACAGTCTGGCAGGCACAGCTCTGTGGGAAGTGTGCCCGTCACTGTGACCTCATGGAGGTGGAAGGGGGGGCCTGACTTGCATATTTGCATATTTATTTATTTATTTATTTATTTATTTATTTATTTATAGACAGAGTCTCACTCTATCCTGCCCGGGGTAGAGGTGTAGAGCTTTGGTATCATAGCTCACAGCAACCTCAAACTCTTGGGCTCAAGGAATCCTCATGCCTCAACCTCCCACCACAACACCTGGCTACTTTTTAAATTTTTAATAGAGACAGGGTTCTATCTCACTCTGGCTCAGACTGGTCTTGAACTTCTGAGCTCAAGCAATCCACCTGCCTCAGCCTCCCAGAGCTGGGATTACAGATGGGAGTCAGCTGGCCTGACTGTGACTTGCATACTTAATGAACCTCTTTTCCCATAGGACAAGCTGGTTGCCTACAGATGCCCCTCCCTATTCCACGGAGCAGCCTGAGCCCAGTGTGAGGGGCAGAGATGGCCCGAAGCCCTGAGTGTGCAAGTGAGGTCCCTGTGTTGGCTGCCACAGACAGCTCTATGTCTGAACCACCTGGTGGCCCCAACGTGTCCCTCAATGGCTCATGGGCCACCCCTACAGAGCCTAGCTCCCTGGAGGACCTGGTGGCCACGGGTGCTATTGGGGCACTGCTGTCAGCCATGGGCATGGTGGGCATGGTGGGCAATGCTTACACACTGGTGCTCATGTCCCGCTCGCTGCGCAGCTCTGCCTCCATGCACATCTACGTGGTCAACCTGGCGCTGGCTGACCTGCTCTACCTGCTCAGCATCCCCTTCATCGTGGCCACGTACATCACCAAGAAGTGGCACTTTGGAGATGTGGGCTGCCGGGTCCTCTTCAGCTTGGATTTCCTGACCATGCATGCCAGCATCTTCACGTTGACCATCATGAGCAGCGAGCGCTACGCAGCGGTGCTGAGGCCGCTGGACACAGTGCAGCGCTCCAAGGGCTACCGCAAGCTCCTGGTATTGGGCACCTGGCTGCTGGCGCTGCTGCTGACACTGCCTATGATGCTGGCCGTCCGGCTGGTCCACCGGGGCCCCAAGAGCCTCTGCCTGCCGGCCTGGGGCCAGCACGCCCACCGCACATACCTGACGCTGCTCTTTGGGACCAGCATTGTGGGGCCCGGCCTGGCCATTGGGTTGCTCTACGTGCGCCTGGCCCGGGCCTACTGGCGGTCACAGCGGGCCTGCTTCAAGCAGACACGGCGGCTGCCCAACCCACGGGTGCTCTACCTTATCCTCAGTATCGTGCTGCTCTTCTGGGCCTGCTTCCTGCCTTTCTGGCTATGGCAGCTGCTGGCCCAGTACCGTGAGGCCCTGCCACTCTCACCCCAGACGGCGCGCATCGTCAACTACCTGACCACCTGCCTCACCTATGGCAACAGCTGCGTCAACCCCTTCCTCTACACACTGCTCACCAAAAACTACCGTGAGCACCTACGTGGCCACCCGCGTTTGGTGGGCAGCAGCAGCCCTGGGCCTGCAGGTGTCCACAGATCCCGGCAGTGCCCAGTCCGCTTCCAGCGTGGCTCAGGCCACTCCCTGTCCTCCTGCACCCTGCAGGCCACTGAGACTATCACGCTATCCCTGGTGGTCTCTGGGGGCCCTACGCCGGAGGGCCCGAGGGCCCTTGTGTGAGCATGGCTCAGGCCGCTGGAGCCCAGAGAGGGAAGAGGCCCATGCCCAGGCACCTCCTGTGGCCTCTGCAGAGAGCCTCCCACTCCTCACTGCTAGGCCCTACCCTTCAGTCCTCTTCTGGAAAGTTCCCTGCTCTACCTTCCCCATATTGCCCGTCTGTGCAGGCCTCCAGGAGACTGAGGCCTGACCCAGCCTCTGAAGGCTGCAGTGGGTCAGGCTTCCTAAGTGGTGAGTGGCCTGCTGGCCTCTCCAGCCCTGGGCCCTCTGAGTGGCCCCACTGCTTGCACCTCCAGTCCGGGAACACTAAACTCTAAGCTTTCTGAGTCCTGCCTCAGCACCTGGGACGCAGGTCTGAGGGTGAATGGGGTCGGAGCCCAGTAGGGTCCCGCAGCATATGGGGAGGCTATCATTCTGGCTGGGGAGGGCATGCATCTGCCTTTAGGGCCTTTGCTGGAGACTGGTACTGCTGTCCCCACACATGGGAGCCCCCCTCCTCATTTGGGGAGGTATCCCTGAGGCTGCAGGGTGGGCTGAGAAGTGGGTGGGAGAGACTGCCCAGCAAAAGGCAGAAAGCAAGAGCTCAAGGCCGCTAGCCTGACCTGCCAGCGCCCCACCAGTCGCAACCCACATGGAGCTCATGTTTGGTCAGAAATACAGGTCCCACATCGCAAGCACCCTTGGGTAGTCTCTGCCCTACCTACTCCAGCTGCCCCTTCCTCTAGCTCACCCTCCGCCTCCCACCTGCTTCTCAGCACCCTGCGACCAGGCCTGGGGATACTCGTGGCTTGCTGGGGCTGCCCCCACCTGTGCCTGATGGTACCTACCTCCTGTAGCCCTGAAGGGGCTCCCATCGTGAGGGGCTGTGACCCAAGAGTTAGAGCTGGCACTGAGCACCTGTGAGCAGCTATTCTGGGGCTTTTGATATGTGCAGGTTTTCCTGGGGTGCTGACACTGCTCTGGACCTAGACGAGGCTGGATTGTGGCAAGTTTTGTCATGAAAGTTTACCTGAGGCTTGGCGCCTGTGGCTCAACCGGCTAAAGCGCCAGCCACCTACACCTGAGCTGGTGGGTTTGAATCCAGCCTGAGCCCGCCAAACAACAATGATGGTTGCAACCAAAAAATGGCCGGGTGTTGTGTGGGCGCCTGTAGTGCCAGCTACTTGGGAGGCAGAGGCAGGAGACTCGCTTGAGCCTGTGATGCCATGGCACTCTCTCCAGGGTGACAGCTTGAGGGGCTGTCTTAAAAAAAAAAAAAAGAAAGAAAGTTTACCTGAAACAATGAAAAGAAACTGCAATTTGAGGCTGAGCACAGTGGCTCATGCCTTCATCCCAGCATTCTGGGAGGCTGAGGCAGGTGGATTGCCTGAGCTCACAGGTTCAAGACCAGCATGAGCAAGAGTAAGAACCCATCTCTAAAAACAGCCGGGCATTGTTGTGGGTGCCTGTAGTCCCAGCTACTTGGAAGCTACAAGAGAATCGCTTGAGCCCAGGAATCTGAGGTTGCGGTGAGCTGTGATGTCACAGCACTCTACCAAGGGCAACAAAGTGAGACTCTGTCTCCAAAAAAGAAAGAAAGAGAGGGCTGGGGCTCGGTGCCTGTGGCTCAAACGGCTAAGGCGCCAGCCACATACACCTGAGCTTGTGGGTTTGAATTCAGTCCGGACCCACCAAACAACAATGACGGCTCCAATCAAATAATAGCGGAGTGTTGTGGCAGGCACCTGCGGTCCCAGCTACTCGGGAGGCTGAGGTAGAAGAATCACTTAGGCCCAGGAGTGGAGGTTGCTGTGAGTGGTGATGCTACAGCACTCTACCCAAGGTGACAGCTTGAGGCTTTGTCTCTAAAAAAAAAAGAAAAAAAGAAAGAGAGGGAGGGAGGGAAGGAAGGAAAAAAGGAAAGAAAAAGAAACTGCAATTTGCTGTTGAATTCAACTTGGGAGTGGGCAGCTCAGTAGGGTGTGGGGCAGGTATGTCCCCACCCTGGGCTCGGGAACCTCTTCCTGAGGCTCTGGGGTGCTGCCCATGCCCCCGCCCATAGCCTCTACAATGATTAAGAGGACCTTTGGGGCTTAGAAATCCTTGTGTGGAGCCTGATTCCTGAAGCTGTCATCTTTGTAGAGAAGTCAGAGCTGGTCCCTTGCTTACTGGCTCCAGCTGGAGCTGTGTTTGCCTGACCCTCAGATGCTCAGGTCACACCCTGGGACTGTAGGACCGGGGAGAGACTCTAGTCCCTCCACACACTGCCTGCCGGCGCCAACACAGCTTTTGTGCTAATCACCTGCCTGCACATGGTGTGTGAGCTGAGTATGGTGCCTGGCAGTGGCCCAATCCCAGCCACCACTCACTGCCCCGGTCCCCCTTCTCTGAGAGGCCCCCACTTCTTCTGGGTCAGCCCAGGGGTGAGGGATTCAACACAGGTGCTGCTGCTGTTCACCCTGGGAAGGCGTGCTGAGTCTCTACAACAAAGTAAATCAGATTGGGATCAGATGGGATTTTGCATGTAAATGGGAGCTATAAAATCATAAAAATATGAAGACAAAATACCAATAAATATGTTTCTAAAATAACAAATGGGAAGGCTGCTGGAAGTGTGGCCTAGAACCGAGAACCCTTCAGAAAAAGAGTGAGCAATCTGCTTACATAAGACCTGCAGAATTCCAAGGAAAAGACACAGCTGAAGTGGGAATGGCGCACCAAGGAGCAAAGCTGGCACCTCTTATCAACAGCCACGTAAATGCTGTGATTCTCACTCCCACAATTCCACTGCTAAGGTTTTATCTAAAACTTAAATATCAGACGTGGATAAAGACTTACGCACGAAAGTGCTCTTTTCAGCATCACTGTAAAAACCCAAGAAACCACGGAATTTTCCACAGTTGTTAAAGAGATTATGACGTGGTCATGAGAGGCAGAAGATCATGTTTCAGAGACTAGCGATGACATCATTCTGAAGGTTCACTAAGGGGATAAATCTAAGGCATAACGGTAAATGGAGAAAAAAATGGGATGCAAAATTACAAACCGTAATCCTGTTTTATTCAAGGAAACAAGACAGTGTGTGTGTGAGAGTATGGGTTGTGCCGAATGTGAGAGCGTGAGGAGTGTGCCTGAGTGTGTGTGTGTGTGAGAGCATGAGGAGTGTGAGTGAGGTGTGTGGCTGAGTGTGAGAGAGCGTGTTGTGTCTGAGTGTGTGTGTGAGTGAGGTATGTGCCTGAGTGTGAGAGAGCATGTAGTGTGTGCCTGAGTGTGTGTGAGAGAGCAAGAGGTATGTGCCTGAGTGTGAAAGAGCATGTGGTGTGTGCCTGAGTGTGTGTGTGTGTGAGAGCATGAGGAGTGTCTGAGTGTGTGTGTGAGGTGGTACCTGAGTGTGAGAGAGCATGTGTTGTGTCTGAGTGTGTGAGAGCATGAGTGTGCCTGAGGGTGTGAGATGTGTGCATGAGAGTGTGTGAGAAAGAGTGTGAGGTGTGTGCCTGAGTGTGTGGGTGACAGAGCGTGAGGTGTGTGCCTGAGTGTGTTTGTGAGAGCATGAGGTGTGTGCTTGAGTGTGTGAGCATGTGGTGTGTGTGTGAGAGCACGAGGTGTGTGCCTGAGTGTGTTTGTGTGAGAGCGTGAGGTGTGTGCCTGAGTGTGTGTGAGAGAGGGTGTGGTTTGTGCCTAAGTGTGTGTGAGGTGTGAGTGTGAGGTGTGTGCTTGAGTGTGTGTGAGAGCGTAAGGTGTGTGCCTGCGTGTGTGAGTGTGTGGTGTGTGCTGAGTGTGTGTGAGCGTGAGGTGTGTGCCTGAGTGTGTGAGAGCGTGAGGTGTGTGCTTGAGTGTGTGTGTGAGAGCATGAGGTGTGAGTGTGAGGTGTGTGCCTGAGTGTATGCGAGAGCGTAAGGTGTGTGCCTGTGTGTGAGGTGTGTGCCTGCGTGAGAGCGTGAGATGTGTGCCTGAGTGTGTGTGAGCATGAGATGTGTGCCTGAGTGTGTGAGAGCGTGTGGTGTGTGCCGAGTGTGTGAGCTTGAGGTGTGTGCCTGAGTGTCTGAGAAAGCGAGTGGTGTGTGCCTGTGTGTGTGAGAGCATGTGGTGTGTGCCTGAATGTGTGTGTGACAGCACGAGGTATGTGCCTGAGTGTATGTGAGTGTGTGGTGTGTGTGCAAGAGAGAGCACGAGGTATGTGCCTGAGTGTGTGTGAGACAGAGCATGAGCTGTGTGCCTGTGTGGTGTGTGCCTGTGTGAGAGAGAACACATGGTGTGTGCCTGAATGTGTGTGAGTGTGAGGTATGTGTCTCAGTGTGTGAGCATGTGGTGTGTGCCTGAGTGTGTGTGTGCGCGAGAGTGTGAGGTGTGTGCCTGAGTGTGTGTATGTGTGTGAGAGCGTGAGGTGGGTGCCTGTGTGATAGCGTGTGGTGTGTGCCTGAGTGTGTGTGAGAGTCAGAGCATGTGGTGTGTGCCTGAGTGTGTGAGAGCATGTGGTATGCGCCTGAGTGTGTGCGCAGTGGCTGTTGTAGGCATGTGTGGGTGCATGTGTGTGCACATATGCATACAAGCTTAGTAGATGGGAAGATTTTAGGTAGGTTTTTTTTACTTTATACTTTTGAGTCTTACCCAAATTTCTCCCAAAGAGCGCACACAGCTTTAAAATCAGAATTGTTAATTACAATATATTAGTGTCTGAGGTCTCCACTGTTGCCCCAAAGCTTAGCCAGACCCAAGGTTGACGAGTGCTGTGTGTTTCTGGGAAAAGGGGGCCCTGGGCCTCTCCAGGTCCCCCAGGCCCTCCTACCATAGAGTGGGGTGCCTGAGGGGTGCACAATGCGGGCAGCTGCTATCACCTGAACCAGGGCCCAGGCTGGCACCACCTGTGCTGTCTTTGGAGAGAGGGAGGACCTTGTCCTGGGCAGCCTTCAGGGGCAGCAGTAGGTCCTGCCCTGGATGACTGGTATACCAGGACCCTCACAGGCCTGTGCAGCGGGCTGGTCTGTCTCCAGTGGCCCCAGCGTGGCTGTGTTGCTGCAGGGCAGCCGGCATAGATGCCACATTCCTCAGGCTGACCACAAGGCACAATGGGGCTGCTTCAGATGCTGCTAGCCTGAAGAGAATGGCCTGGCTTAGTCCAGGGCCCGCAGAGCCAGGCTGGGCCACCCTGGACTCTACCCTTCCACCTTCACAGCATGAACATGGAAGATGTGGACCATTTTTTTGTTTTTGAGACAGAATCATTTTGTTGCCCCAGGCTGTGGGGCATCACAGCTCATAGCAATCTCAAATTCCTGGTCTCAAGTGATCTTCCTGCCTCAGCCTCCCAAGTAGCTGGGACTATAGGTGCCTGCCACAATGTCTGGCTAGTTTTTCTATTCTTAGCAGACATGGGGTCTCGCTCTTGCTCAGGCTGATCTTGAACTCCTGAGCTCAGGCAATCCACATGCCTTGGCTTCCCAGAGTGCTGGGATTATAGATGTGAGGCACCACGCCCAGCTAAGGTTCTTGTGGGTCCACGTGGAAGGGTGGGAAGGGCAGGAAGGGCCCACTCCTGCTCCATGCTACAGCAGCACACTGATACGTGGACACTTGGGCCTGGGCTGTGCATCTTGCAACTTACTGATCAACAGAGTTCAAAGTGCCCTGTACACCCAGTCTTTCCAGGAACAATATTCTTTGGGAAGTGAGTCACACCTACAACAGTCGACACCCCTGTTTACCTGCTTTCTGCTTTTGGAGACTAACCCCACCAAAGGAAGTTTGAGGGGACGCTGCCTGGGCTGGGTGGGGGACAGTGTGTGTTTGTGTTGAGAGGCAGCCTGGCTAGGGAGGGAGGCTTGGAGCTGGTTTGCAAAGGCCTGAGCCCTTCCTGCCTGAACCTGCACAGACTGGCAGGTTCCTGCCTGGCCTCTTGGAGTGCCAGCCCAGGGGACGGTGCCAGTGAGGGGCACTGAGGCTCCTTTCTCCCCAGAGAAGGTCATCCCAAGCTGCCTGGGCCCCTCCTTTGCCACATGCAATGACAGGTTTTTCCATTTGGATTCCACACAGATGACGGCCAGAGCAGGAAGTGAGGCTGCCAATGGGAAGGCCCTGTGCAGGCTGCTCTAGGCAGCCCACAGGCTGGTGGTGGCCCAGGGCTGAACAGCTCTGTCCTGTCACTTTTCCCCACCTGGAACTGGGAGGCTGGGAGGGCCTGGGGGTGGGTAAGGTGCAGAGTGAGATGTATCCTTGGTGGTCAGCAGCCTGGGACGCTAGTCCAGTGCCCCAGACCCCTTGCTACCCTCCCTCTGCCTGGGGCCCACCTGCAGATCCCACTGCTGGCTCCAGCCTGAGCCTGCAGCTGACTAAGTTCTCTCACTCCTATGCCACAGCTGGGGCTTGTGGCTGCCTCAGCCACCTGGACCTGCAGGTGGGAATCACGGGAGAGGTAAGCCACGTAGGTGCCAGGGACTGGCGGGCCCTTGTAGGGCTTTGGGCTGTGCTGCATGTGTCCAGGTGGGCTGGGAATAGCAGACTCTCTGCCAGGTCCCCACAGAGGGATGGAAAATGCAGAGCTAGTCTCACCCAGAGCCCTGTGTTGGCAGGAAGCACAGAGGCACAGTGGTTGCCCAGGGCGTCAGTGCTCTGCTCTGGCAGTCAGAGCTGGCCACCAGAGCCAAGAATCCTCTCATGAGGCTGGAGGTCAGGTTGGGGCTGGGCTGAGGGAAGAGGGGAGAGAGGTATTTCTGTTTCTGCCCTTGTCCCCCCTTCTACCCTTCCCAGCTCTGCTCAGGCCACTAGGAACAGAAAGGGAACGGGGTGCGGGTGGGCAGGGAGGGAGAGAAGGGTCAGAGGGGCACAGAGTGGGGCAGAAGGGGTCAGAGGTGGGCCATGGCAACCACCAGCCCAGTTCCAGCCAGCTTCGGTAATGGCTCTTCCCTGGCAGGGCCAAGGATGGAAGTACTCCTGTCACTGTCTTTCTTTTGAAAGCAAGAGTAATTTGTGGGCCGGGTGCAGTGGCTCATGCCTGTAATCTCAGCGCTCTGGGAGGCTGAAGCAGGTAGAATGCCTGAGCTCAGGAGTTTGAGACCAGCCTGAGCAAGAGTGAGACCCCATCTCTACTCAAAATGAAAAAACTGAGGCAAGAGGACCACTTGAGCCCAAGACTTTGAGGTTATTGTGAGCTACAATGCCACAGCACCTTACTGAGGGCAATTAAAAACAAAACAAAAAAGAGTGATTTGTGGAAGAGGACACCTCTCTTCCTCTCCCCACCCGTGCCCACCCGGCCTGGGCTCTGGGCAGCAAGTGGAGCCTGCCCAGCTCCTCCTCACTCAGTCTTCTTGCTATTGCCTCTGCTTTTTAGCTTTCTTGCCTTTTCTCATGAGCTGAGAAAATGTATTTAACTTCTTTTTTTCTTTTTATTTTTCTAAGACAGAGTCTCATTATGTTGCCTTCGGTAGAGTGCCATGGCGCCACAGCTCACAGCAACCTCAAACTCTTGGGCTTAATCAATTCTCTTGCCTCAGCCTCTCCATTAGCTGGGACTATAGGTGCTCACTACAAAGCCCAGCTAATTTTTGGTTGTAGTTGGCCCGGGCTGGATTTGAACCCGCCAGCTCCAGTGTTTGTGGCTGGCGTCCTAACCACTGAGCTACAGGCACCGAGCCTGTATTAAACTTCTAACACAAGGAAAGAAAGGCAGCCCTAGGTATTCTGTGCCCCTCTGACCCAGAACTCTGCAGGTTTGAGTTGGGGCTTTGGCTGTCTCAATGCATGGCCATGCCCACAACCCTGGCTCTGGTGGCCGGTAGGTCTCAGTGGCCTGTCCACTCAGGGGATGGCCTGGCTGTGGCCAGGCCAGGAGAATGGGAGCGTGTGAACCTCACCAGACAATCCCTTTCCCGGCAGCAGGAAGTGCTTGGGCTGGCTGGAAGTGCAGATACAATATTTGTCATAGTCTTTGATTTTAAACATAATAATTGGCTTTGATTTAAACAAATCACTTTTATTTTAAAAATAAATTTCAAAAATAAATCATTCATCAAGGAACTCTCCTGACTTCAGTTTCTCCCCAGGATACACTGTCACCCAAAGTTTATCAGCACCTTCCAGCAGAGCTAATGACCCATATGGCTCCTGGAACAATTTCACACCTGCCCACACAGGTGGGCCAGTCCTTGGGGTTTACAAGCTCCCTTGGATGCAGCCTGGGTGTGAGGGCTCACTTTCATAGCCATACACGCATTTTTCCACTTTAGGAGAAGGACATTCTTGCTTTTGCCAAATGTGTTTATGTCTTTGTCCAGGCCCCTCTGTGATTATCAAGAATAGTATAAGTAGCAAAGAATGAAAACGAAACAAATAACTTGCTTCTTTCAAAAGGTTAGCCACAGCCAATCTTATGCCTGCTTTCCTAAATGCATTTGTCCCTTAGAAGCAGTGAGGTGCCCATGAAGTGACATAGGCATTCAGGGGACTCCAGGGATAGAACAAAATCCTGTTCCATGCAGCTCTTTCTATCTGTCCCCACCATGACCACAGGACCCTTTGGAAGCCAAGATGGGAAGCACAGCTCCCCGGCACAGGACAGAGGACCCTGTCTATGCCAGTGGGCATCCACAAAGCAGTGGCCCTGAGTCCTCATCCCTCCCAGATCCACCAAAGTCTCTTCCTTCAGAAATGTGACCCCTACTCCAGTGCCCCAACCAGGAGGATGTGAGAGGACACAGGCCCTCGATGCTCCTGCCCCACCTCCCAGAGCCCAGAGCCCTGACTGAGGCTATGACCTTCCACACTGGCCCTGCATGGGGGACACGGCCCATTGGCCCCTATGGTCCTGGGAGGATACCTGGTACAGGAGGGGCCTCATCGAGCCTTAGCCGCCATCATGTCTGTTCATTCCCAAGGGTCAGATTCTCCCCCACAGCAGCGCTATGGCCACCAGGAGACCAGTCCCTAGCCCTGAACGCTAGTCCAGGAAGACCAGTCCCTAGCCCTGAACGCTGGGCCAGGGACCTGCAGGTTCTGACTTTTCCAGGGATGATGCTCAACCCCAGGATAGTCACTTCTGGGGTGGCTGTGAGACTGCACCAGACCCTGGTGAAAGGTGGGCTGATGCACCTCCAGGTAGAGATAAGGGGAAAATACCTCTTTTCCACAGATTCTTCAGAGGACTGATGCCACCTCCTCTGCTCCATAGAGAAACCTGAGGGGGGTCCAACCTCCCCCAAGGCATCTGTGTGGGTGACCACAGACAGGAGGCTGCCCCTGCACAAGGCTCAGGTTCTGGATTTCTCAAGGCTGCCCATACCTTTAAAGTCAATGATTATACACAGAATGAGAACTAACAAGCCTGCTCATAGAAGCTGCTGATGTTTTCACTCCCTTCTTCAGCTTACCCTCTCAGCTAAAGGAGAAAATAGCCTTCAATAAAAGCTGGTTGGAAGCACTCAGGGCCACTTGCTGAAGCCCCACAAGCTAGCAGCAGTCCCCTGCATCCACTTTTTAAAACTTTAAAAAAAAACAAAGAAAAGAAAGCTGGGCTGATGTCCCCTCCTCTTTAGCACCTCCTACACAGAGCAGTGGCTGGGCAGTGACACTGAGGGCCTCCTTGGTGGGGACACCTTGGATCTGGTCATCAAGGACTCTGGCTGTGCCCATCCTGCCCAGGAAGAGCTGTGGGGACAGCAGATGTTTGTCCCCACCTGGAATTCAGCACAGCCACCCCCAACCCAGAGAAATCTGGCTCCAGAGCAATCTCGGTTTGCTAACTCCAGGCCCCAGAGCGGAAGCCACTGCCCACACCTGTGCTGTCCCTGCCCAGAGTCTGCTGATGCCTCAGATTTGGTCTTCATAGGCCAGGATGGTTTCTAGGCTCAGACAAGGCCCAGGGAAAGCAGTCCTCTGTTGACAGATAGGAATCTCTGCTCAGTCCCTTCCTTTCCTGACAGGCGGGGTTCCCACAACAAAAGCGTAGCAAAGCAAACATGTGGCAGGTGAGTGGTGTCCCATAATTTACTCACACATGAAAAGATTAAAACATTAGCAAATCAAAATCCAGATTGTCCATAAGGCACTCTGTGCAGTGGAGACGAGTGAGACGGGAGGGACAGGGCATGGATTCAGGGTGAGCGTGAGGGTTCCACCAACAGGGTCCTCCACCAACCTGGCCAGCTATGGGAACGCTGGGTCCACGATGCCATGGTCAGGGTTGCAGCTGAAGGCGATGGTAATGGCGTAGCGGGTGCCCCAGAGGACCTTCTCGACCCGGTGCAGGTTCTCGGACCCTGAGGTGAAAAAAGAGACTCGACCTGGGAGAGAAGGTGAGAGGAAGTGAAGGTGGAGCCACACCCAGATGGAAGGTGAGAGGAAGTGAAGGTGGGGCCACACCCACGGGCCACACCCAGATGGAAGGTGAGAGGAAGTGAAGGTGGAGCCACACCCACAGGCCACACCCAGACAAGGTGAGAGGAAGTGAAGGTGGAGCCACACCATGGGACCACACCCAGATGGAAGGTGAGAGGAAGTGAAGGTGGAGCCACACCATGGGGCCACACCCAGATGGAAGGTGAGGGGAAGTGAAGGTGGAGCCACACCCACGGGCCACACCCAGACAAGGTGAGAGGAAGTGAAGGTGGAGCCACACCCACAGGCCACACCCAGACAAGGTGAGAGGAAGTGAAGGTGGAGCCACACCATGGGACCACACCCAGATGGGCCTTCAGAGGTGTCAACAGGCTGACAGCATCACAACCAACCAATACAGCAGACCTGGCCAGTCAGAGAAGCTGCCCCCTGTGGGGACTGCTGGGAGGAGCCAGGACACAGACCCAGCAGAGCTGGACACCAGCGGGAGGGGAAGGAGCCATAGGCCTGGGATGAGGCTGTGCGGCTGTGATGCCCCATGAGCCATTTGCTCCCCCAGGGCTGGCATTTTAGGGTCTTGTTTCTAATCATCTTCTGAGAACAACAACCAGACCCTGGGGGATCCTGACAAGGATCAGCAACAGCAAGTCCAGCAAAACATTCAGCGGCCAGCACCTGGCAGGCTCCCTTCAGGTGGGACAGCAGAGGGAGATGCGCCCAGCAGCCCTCATGGCCGAGGCTGAGACGTCTGGGAGTGGAGTCCTTCCACACGTCTGTGTCAGGAGAAGGCGTGTTTATCTGTTTTACGGCTGGGCCAGCCCTGCCAGCACCACCACAGCCCTTTTATGGTGAGTGTCCCTGTGAAACACCCCAACCTGAGTGAGGAACGAGGAGGGCCCTGCCAAGCTGCCTGGCGCCAGACGTCCAGGACAGTTTTATTTCCCTCCAAAATTTACTGCCGGAGACTGGATTTCCTCTTTCCACATCTGTAACTTAACTCTAAATCTTCCTAAAACTCCTTCCCAGTGGCACACAGCCCTCTAGCTGTCTGCAGAGGAGCGCTCAGCCTAGAAACTTAACAGCAGGAAAATGGTGTGAGCACAACGCAGCCTCCCAGTAAAGCCCTCAGACTCTCAGAACCCAGACAAGGCGGCTGGACCAGTCGTGCAACCTCCAGATACCACGGAGACAGTCTTCCCAGGGTAATCTGGTGTCAGAACACTTTCTGAGCTTATTTTTAATCTTTTTTTGAGATACAGTATCACTCTGTCACCCGTCCTGGGGGGAAGTGGCATCATTACAGCTCACTGCAGCCTCCAACACCTAGGCTCAAACAACCCTCCTGCCTCAGCATCCCAGAGTGGTTGGACTACCAGTGTGAGCCACCAGGCCTGGCCTGAGTTTAATGTTGTTTTTTCCAGTGTCAAACCCGAGACACGGAATGAGCAGGCGGCCTGACCATGCACAGCAGGGCCCTCCACCTCCCTGCCGCCACCGCAGATGCTCACAGCTCTCAAGTATCTGCCAACATCCAGTAAGAACAGGGGTCCTGGCTCAGCGCCTATAGCTCAGTGGGTAGGGCGCTGGCCACATACACCGAGGCTGGAGGATTCAAACCTGGCCTGGGCCAGCTAAACAATAATTACAACTGCAACAACAATAACAACAAAAATAGCCGGGCGTTGTGGCAGGAGCCTCTAGTCCCAGCTAGTTGGGAGGCTGAGGCATGAGAATTGCTTAAACCCAAGAGTTTGAGGTTGCTGTGAGATGTGATGGCACGGCAGTCTGCCCAGGGTGACATAGGAGTTTCTGCAACCCTGCTACAGAGGCACCACTGAGCAGAAAGGAGGACGGAGGGGGACCAAACCTCTGATTTGCAGGACAGGACAGAGTTGCCTACCTCTGGGTCGCTCCAGCCTCATAGGGATTTGAAATTGGGAGTGGGATAGAAAGAGACCACTTATAGGAGAAATGACTAGAACTTTCACAGCCAATAAGCTAAGCAAATTGTACGCAGGATCAAAACAAATAAATCCAAATGTGGGCATGTCACGGTCAAGCCAAAGGGATGAGAAAGTCAGAGAAAAAAAGGCTCATTACATACAAGGGATGGTGACACAACAGCTGACCTCCCAGCAGAAACTGCAGACACCAGAATACATAAATGACATTTTTATTTTATTGTATTCTATTTTATTATTTTATTATTTTAATTATTATTTGTTGAGACAGAGTTTCATTTTATCTCCCTGGGTAAAGTGCCGTGGCATCATAGCTCACAGCAACCTGAAACTCTTGGGCTCAAGCAATTCTCTTGCCTCAGCCTCCTGAGTAGCTGGGACTACAGGTGTCCACCACAATGCCTGGCTATTTTTAGATACAGGGTCTCAGTCTTGCTCAGGCTGGTCTTGAACCTGTGAGCTCAGGTAATCCACCTGTCTTGGCCTCTCAGAGTGCTAGGATTACAGGCATGAGCCACTGTGCCTGGCTATAAATGACATTTTTAAAGGGCTGAAAGGAAAAATTCTATCAACCCAGAATTTCATATGCTGTGAAAATATGTTTTTAAAAAAAGATGAAATAAGGGCATTTTTCAGAAAAATCATTGCCAGCTAACTTGTGCTACAAGAAATGCTAAAATGCTAAAAGCAGCTTAGTGCCCATAGCACAGTGGTTACAGCGCTGGCCACATACACCATATAGAAGTAAAATATATGACAATGAAACCACAAAGTTGGCTGCCATAACCAGAATGCCATTACTCAGGGGTTTCACGTCTGTGAAGCAGGGGAATCACATACTTTGGCATTTATTCTGATCACTCGGTAGGTTCAGCACAACCCAAAACAAAGTCCCTTCAGGCATTTTGTAGAAATTAATGAGCTGATTGCAAAATTTATAAGTAAATGCAGCCAAAACAATTTTGAATAAGAATAAGGAAGACTGGCTCGGTGCCTGTGGCTCAACAGGCTAAGGCGCTAGCCACGTACACCTGAGCTGGCGAGTTCGAATCCAACCTTGCCCCGCCAAACTACAATGACAGCTGCAACCTAAAAATGACCGGGCGTTGTGGCGGGCGCCTGTAGTCCCAGCTACTTGGGAGGCAGAGGTAGGAGACTCGCTTGAGCCCAGGAATTGGAGGTTGCTGTGAGCTATGATGCTACAGCACTCTATCCAAGGTGACAGCTTGAGGCTCTGTCTCAAAAAAAAAAAAAAAGAACAAGGAAGTCTGACCACCTATTTCCAAGACTTCATTAAGCTGCGGTATGGAGCCCATGGGGGACTTGCAGAGCCATAGTGTCCACGAAAGATCAATGTCCAGAAATGGAACCACAGACACGGTATGTGGATTCCTGACAAAGGCCTCAGGATCCCTTGACAAGGGAAGATGGTCTTTCCAACAAATAACGTTGGAATCATTGGATCTTCATACTCAACAAAGCAACATTGACCCCTCCCCTCACCCCGGCCATCCACAGCATTTCAAAATGGATCAGAGGCATAAATATAAAAGCTAAAACCATGAAGTCTCTAGAAATAAATGTAGAAGGAAAATCTCTACAATCTTAGGGTAGGCAAAGATTTCTTAGGCAGGATCCAAAAGCATGAAAAATGAGTACATTCTACTTCACTAAAATTCATAGGTGTTTTTCTCTTCAGAAGATACAGTTAAGAAAATGAAAAGGCAAGCCATACTCTGGGAAATAATACATGCACAGCACACACACCACAAAGGACTTTTGTGCAGAGTGTGTAAAGAACCTTGCACACAAGAGGACAGACCACTTGAAGTGCAGGCTAGCCATGGACAGACACTTTCCAAAAGGAGATGCTCAGATGTTAAAGGGGCACGTGGGCAAGTGCTCAGCAGAGAAACGCACACAGAGCCCTCACGCTGCCAAGGTGCTCCGCCTGCGGCCGGCAGCCTCTGCGACGCTGTAATCCCCGGGTGTGGCCTGGGCCTAGTGACTCCCTTCCAATGAGCAGAATGTGACAGACATGATGGGCAGCTCCTCCCAAGATGAGGTTACAGAAAGACTGTCCTCCTCCCGGCTCACCCTCACTCTGCTCGAGGCCGTCTGTGCCGTGAGCTGCCCTGTGACAGGCCCACGTGTCAAGGAACCTTAGGAGGCCTCGAGCAAACAGCCTGCAGGGCATCAAATCCTGCCGCAACCATAAGCGGAGGCTGGAAGCAGGTCTGAGGTGACAGCAGCCCGGCCAGTACCTTCACGGAGCTGCAGGAGAGGCCCTGAGCAGAGGGGCCACTAAGCCATGTCCAGGCTCCTAACCCACAGAAATCAAGAAGGAAAGGATGTTGGCTATATTCAGCCACTAAGTTTTAGAGTGATTTGTTACCCAGTAACAGACAACTACTGTACCAGCTGGATGACTTAAATTTAAGGCAAATGATTCTGAGTGCTGAAGAAGATGTACGGTAAGAGCTACAAGTTGGCACTCCTTACCAGGGCAAGCATAGCCCTGTCTCAGGACCTGGCAATCTTCTCATGTAGATCTAAGCAAGAGAAGTGAAAACTAGTGTCCAAAGACGTGGCCACAAATATCTGGGGAAGCTTTGTCTGCCTCGCAGAGGACCTGTGGGGCAGAGGCCAGGCCAGGCCTTCTTGTCCATCCAGGCTGAGAGTGAGTCCAAAGGGCTCAACTATGGTAGAGAAAGACTACAACTTTCTGGACAAACACCATGACTGGTGACCCAGAAGGGAAGTGGAGGGAGAAAGGGGGAGGTTTCAGAGTCCAGAAAAGCTAGCGTTTTTTTCCAACTGTATCTCAACTTCAGGCAAAGCGACTTTCTGTCCCTTCGTCTGTGGGATGGACCTTGCTGAGCCACCCTGCGGGGCCAAACTCTGATGTCTGTGCAGAGAAAGGAGACACCTTGCTGTGTCCCCGAAGCCATGGGGACTCAAGTGCCTATAGGACCGCGAGCAGAAGGCAGGAGGCTCGTATTCCTGGAACACAGCCTCTCCCACCTGACACACTGTGCTGAGCACCCTACCCAATACTGCAGGCCAGGCTCTCTGGGGGCCTACAGAGAGAGAGCCACTCTGCTGGGCACAAGTTAATGTCACAGGTGATAAGTCTTAGATAAAAGGCTAACCCAGGCTTCTTTTACATTTAATGAACTAGCAAGCAAGCTTTCCACCAGCTCTGATGGCCGAGAAGTCCACAGTAATTAAAGTGAAGGTTGATGCTACAGAAGTGCTCTGGTGGAACTGAAGGGCAGGACATTGGCCACTGGAACTATGTTATCAGCAGTTAATGGTGTTCAGAAGGCCACAGCAGGGATCCCCTAGTCCCAAATACCCCCCAGGTCCTAGGCTTATGGGATGGAACAATTTATCTGTTCAGCAAAGGCTCACTGGGCACCATAAAACCCAGGGACACAGGTGCCAAAGTTGGCACCCTGGGCACACAGTATCATCCTCAGTTTGATGAGGGTGTCCAAATACTGACTTTAGGGGGGGCACTGTCTAATCTTGGCTGAGTCCCTCTGAGAAGGGGATTGGCAGGGGAGTACTCCAGAGGGGGTGCGAGTTGGACCCCCATACTACCAGGGTGACACATACCCTGCAAGTAAGCAGGTTCTGGGGCCAGTGGGAGCATGGGCCATGGACACCAGCCTCCTGGGTGTCGGACCAGCCATGGACCCAGCAGACGCTCATCCCCAAGCCAACACCAAGCTGGCAGCCACAACACAGCAGCGCTGACTGGGACCCACCCCACGCCCACGTGGTCTGTGGACCATCTCCCGCTCCAAGCCCTGCCAGCCACTCTGCCTACCTGCTCTGGGCTCCACCGTCCTGTTGGCTCCCTCCTCCATGAACACAAACCGCCCTCCGCCAAAGTCCTCCTGGTAGTCGGAGAGGTATAACAGCGAGGTGTAGTCGAAGGAGCCGTAGGTCACCTGTGGGGCAAGGCCAGGGGGAGTGGGTCAGACTGTCCTGACGCCCTGGAGGAGCAAGGCTCTCACATGAGGCTCGGCACGTGCTCCTTATCCCCAGAGAACGGGAGCCATCGTGAATGTTCTGCAAAGGTTGCGAGTGTGGGCAGGGAAGATGCTGGGCTGGCTGGCTCCCACGATGGTGGCCGGAGCGTCCACAGGTACCTCAGCCTTCACTGTCAGCACAAGGGGACCAGGGCAGCAGTGAGATGGTTTTGCTTATTTCCTCAGATGTGGGACAATCACACACATTCTTAAAAGCCATGTGTGGTAAAATACAACATAAAATTCACCATCTGAACCATTTCTAAGCACAGCTCAGGGGCACGAGGCACACCCACATCACTGTGCAGCTGCTACTGCCCCCCTTGCCCTGAAGCTGCTCCATAGAACGAGAACGCGCCCTGCCCCTCGCTGTTCCTGTCTCCATGAAGGTGACTCCTCCAGGGCCTGCCGTAGTGGGTCACATGTGGTGAGTGTGCCCAGTGACTGCTGACCCCACTCACTCTGTGTCTGGGCCACACTGCTCTTCCCCACTCTCGTGGGCTGCCCACTGGGGTACCTGCTGGGGAGGGGCTGCTGGGAAGGGAGGGAGATGCACACGGCTGTCACCTTTTTGTAAGTTTTTCACTTTTAAACTCTGTAGGTGCATTGGCTTCTTCAAAACAATCACACGTAAGCTGAAGCACACTGGCAGACCTCATAGACAGACAACTGCCCCAGGAACAGCGTGAAAATAGCCCAGGCCTTACACAGCTCTGTTTCACTGAAGCAAATTTATGTTTGCTAGTCAGAAAAACACAAATCTCTGGCTCGGTGCCTGTGGCTCAACGGGCTAGGGCGCCAGCCATGTACACTTGAGCTGGCAGGTTCGAATCCAGCCCGGGCCTGCCAAACAACGATAGCTGCAACCAAAAAATGGCCGGGCGTTGTGGTGGGCGCCTGTAGTCCCAGCGACTTGGGAGGCGGAGGTAAGAGACTCGCTTGAGCCCAGGAATTGGAGGTTGCTGTGAGCTGTGATGCCACAGCACTCTATCCAGGGTGACAGCTTGAGGCTCTGTCTCAAAAAAAAAAA
>CAUYON010066056.1:0-27804 GCA_963573935.1 Arctocebus calabarensis | reverse complement strand
ACTGTATTTCTCAGATCTTTGAGGGCTGCAACTTCTTGTCTCAATGTGTCAAAATCTTTGGTCATTTTGTCTTTGAATTTGTTGAATTCCTGAGACATCTTTTGGATTGCTGCTTGAAATTCTAATTCCATCTTTTCCTCCACTCCACTGATCTTATTTGCTATCCAGACTCTGAATTTGATTTCTGACGTCTCAGCCATTTGCTTATGCAAGGGATCTTGTGCTGTATCTACCTTGTCATTCCTTGGGGGAGTTGATCTACTCTGATTATTCATATTCCCAGAGTTTTTCTGTTGATTCCGCCTCATGATTATTTTTCACTGTTGCCTATGACCGTCCTTGGCGTTCGGGAGGTGTCTCTCCTAGATCAGACCCTGGCAGAATCACTCTGTGTTTACTGGTTCTTTGTAGGAGTGACCCTGTGTCTCTAACGATTTCCCAAACCCCACAGGGTGGACAGCGTAAATCTTCCTCAGCCTGCTTAGAAGACACTTTAAATTGCTAACTTGGGCTAAACAGAAGCTTTCCGAAGAAAGCACTTGTGGCTGTGATCACTCTTTAAGTGGCTAACCAATTACCTACCCAGTGTGCCCAAACCAGTCTCACCCTATGCCCCTGAGGGCTAAGGCTTCAAGGTGTCTCAGTCCCTGCCTTTAGGCTGCTCAGTCACTAGATTACCTATTCCCACCTGATGTTTGTTCTGCTACCCTGAGGGTGGAGCTTGCCAGGGCAGTTCTCCCACAATGGCTCCACACAGCCCACAACCAAACACTGGTGGCTCCGTCTTGCTCGGTGGCCCAGTCTGGGGCCCCAGACAATGCTCAAAGACCCCTGCACTCTTGCCCAAGTTCTCCCAAGGCAGTTCAACTGAGCGCCAAGTCCAAAAGAAACCCAAACAGCACACAGGCAAGGCCTTTCCAGCCTGCTGTCACACTGTCGCCCCACCCACAGCTGTGGACAGTATTAGACCAACGAAACACCTGCAACCACTTGCCCAATCTCCGCTGCTTTTGCCTTCCTCAGGGTTTCCAGAAGTCTCACGCTGTCTCCCTGTGTCCCCAAAGGGAAGTTTCTGGGCAGATCCCACCTGCCAGAGATGCCTGAAGTCCTCTCTCCCCAGTCTCACCGTGCCCAGTGCAAGGAAGCTGTTACTCGGCTGCCATCTTGCTCTGCCCTCAGTTTTTTCTCTTTCATGCAATGTATTTCTCAGCCAGGGCTGCCTTCTCACTTTGTCCTCACTTATTTTCTTTCTGTATGTGCATATAATCCTGGTGTTCCTTTTCCTTATTATTCATGGGATGTCCTATTGAATTAAGGTCCAATTTTTATTTAACCTTAATTGCCTCCTAAAATGCCCTATCTCCAAATACAGTCACATTGAAGTTTAGAGTAAGAATGGGGAAACTTTTCATGTAGGAAGGTCTCCTTAATTTAGCTGTAGTCAAATAATGACCTATTCAAACATTTCAATTATATGTACTTCAAAATGCACTTTATTTGGAAAAAGTATAACTACTGTACTTAATCATTTCAGAAATGGAAACTATTTGTCAATTTTAAAGTTAAGATCTATTAATTTTAAATTTAGCTAATATTTTTATTGGAAAGCATTTCAATATTTGGTTGCAGCGTGCAAGTTCACAGCGTCAGTTCATCCTAAAGACAGATGTCCATCATTTATGACCTAGTAAGTGTCTCTATTTGGGTTAGGAAAATACAGATTTGCAGCAATCTGCAAAGTGTTTGAAAAGCAATAAAGGCTTTCTGGGGCCTGTTTCCAAAGCCTTAGTTATTCCACTGCATTTTCCCCTATGTGAGTTGTAACTTTCTTAGCAAAGACTTCAAAATGTCATCTACTGAGAGCTTCAAAATGCCATCTACTGAGAGCTGGGAAATTTTTTTCATCCAAGTAGATGCCTAATAACACAAAGCCTTGGTTATATCAACTAGGCAAAGCTAAAACGCAAATTTGAATGTGATGTATAATTCTCAAAGTCAGTGAAATTTTCATTGCATTTTTCAAATAATATCTTGGTAAAATCTGTGTATGTATTAATCTAATGATTCTCATATATCATCCTGCTCATGAATGACCTTTGCTAACTTGGCAAAATGGTCATCTGAAATTTCCTTTTGAGGAAATATTTTGAAAAAAGGTAGCTTTTTTTTTTAATTATTGAACTTTTAGCCACATGTCATATACATCATTTTACCTTGCAAAGAAATATTCATTTTGATTTGATCTATCACAAAGAAATGTTGCATTCCTATAGAAATTTTCTTTTGATCATTCACATTGCTGATTCTATTCTTCGTAAAATGTAATTATTTGCTCTTAGAGAGATAAAATTTTGGCCACCACCTGTCCCTGTCATAGCCAACACATTTTGGAATGATGTGGCAAATCCATACTGAACACAAAATTGTACAACTTCAGGATATTACAAAACTGATAATGCCATTTTGCATTTGAACACAATATTACTTATAACATTTTGTTATAAGTACAAAAGAGTAGCATTAGCACAGAGATTTTTCAGATGCAAGATACAATGAAAAGAAATGAGAACTTCTGGATCTGTTGATACTTTTTCATCTGTGTAATAACACCTTCATGTTTTCCTGTGATGGAAGGTGAACCTTCTGTACATACATTCACTAAAATTCAGTCCAAATTCATCACGTTTATCTTGAAAGTTATTAAATAAATCTATTCTGCATGTTTTCAAGAGTGTCCAAACTGAGTAATTATTCATAGGAAAAAAAAACTCTGTTATGACCAAAGTATTAATATAAAACCTGTGCTGAATGAGTAGTATCAGTTGATTCATCTAAAGTGATTGAATAACATATATTTTCCTTTTGAAATATTGCATAAAATAAATTCTTTTAAGTTGAGGGCTAATTTATGCTGATGTCTGATATGACTGTCCTTGCAAGAGGTAGATTATATTCTGAAATGTTACTGAGGTCTAACCATCTTAAAACTTCAACAATGCATTATTTCACATTTTCTCATCACTGAATGACTTCCATTTATTCCTTAAGCTTCAGTGACATTCTTTCCTAATGTTATAGTTGCTTGAACTAATTGTCACTGTTTTTGCTTTTTTATCTCTTAATTTCTAAAATACAATCTTTGTATACCCCGCCCCCTGTAATTTAAAATATTTTCCTATCTTTGTGTTATTATCCAATGATGAGAATTGAATTTCTTTATTTTTTCTTTTCTTTTTTTTTTTTGTAGAGATAGAGTCTCACTTTATCACCCTCTGTAGAGTGCCATGGCATCACACAGCTCTCAGGAACTTCCAGTTCCTGGGCTTAGGTGATTCTGTTGCCTCGGCCTCCCGAGTAGCTGGGACTACAGATGCCCACCACAGTGCCTGGCTATTTTTCTGTTTGTGCAGGTCAGGCCAAGGCTAGGTTTGAACTCGCCACCTTCAGTATATGGGATAGGCACCTACTCAATGAGCCACAGGTGCCTCTCTTTAATTTCTTTATTTTTTAAATTTTTTAATTTATGTTTTGTTGTTTGGGATTCATTGAGGGTACAAAGAATTAGATTATACCGATTGCATAGGTCAGATAAAGTCTCTTCTATAACTGTGTCCCACCCCCAAGAGGTTTGCTATACACTATGACCCCTCATCCCCTACCTGCTTCCCCTCTGCCTACTTGCTCATTACCCAATCCCCCCTTGTATTAGCTCATCTACTGCCATTCATATTAGAACAGAGTACATTGGTTTCATGCTTCTCCAATCTTGTGTTGCTTTACTATGAAGAATGTGTTCCAAGTCAATCCAGGTTAATACAAAAGATGTAAAGTCTCCATCTTTCTTAGTGGCTGAATAGTATTCCATGGTATACATATACCCAGCTTGTTAATCCATTCCTGAATTAGTGGGCCTTTACACTGTTTCCACATTTTGGCAATTGTAATAAGTTGATCTGTGACAAATAGGCTAGTTCAAATCTCTTTATGATAAAAGGAATTTTTTTTCTGGGTAGATGTCTAGTAATGGGATTGCAGGTTCAAATGGGAGGTCTAGCTTGAGTTCTTTGAGGATTCTGCATACTTCCTTCCAAAGAGGTTGTATTAGTTTGCTATCCCACCAGCAGTGGAAAAGTGTTCCCTTCTCTCCACATTCATGCCAGCATCTGCAGCTTTGAGACTGTGACGTGGGTTTTAGGGGATTCGTTGATACTCAAAGTAGTTTTGATTTGTATTTCTCTGATGATTAGGGATGGTGAGCATTTTTTCAGATGTTTGTTAGCCATTTCTCTCTTCTTTAGAGAAGGTTCTATTCATGTCTCTTGCCCAGTGATATATGAGATTGTTGGGTCTTTTTTCATTGATTAATTTGAGTTCTCTATAGAGCTTAGTTATCAAGATTTTGCCAGATTCATATTATGCAAATATCTTTTCCCATTCTGAAGCTTGTCTGTTTGCATTAGTTGTTGTTTCCTTAGTTGTACAGAAGCTTTTCAGTTTAATTAATTCAACATAACAATAGAAGCAAAAACAAAGACCATATGATCCCCTCAATAGATGTAGAAAAAGCTTTTGATACAATTCAACATGCTTTTCTAATTAGAGCACTGAAAATTGTAGGCATAGATGGCACATTTCTGAAACTGATCAAAGCTATCTATGAGAAACCAACAGCTAATATTATACTGAATGGAGTAAAATTGAAAGCTTTACCACTTAGAACTGGAACCAGAATAAGTTGTCCTCTAGCACCACAACTATTCAACATAGTGCTGGAAGTTCTAGCCAATACAGTCAGGCAAGAAAAGTAAATGAAGGGCATCCAAATGGATGCAGAGGAGGTCATAGTCTCACTCTTTGCTGACAACATAATCTTATACTTAGTGAATCCCAAAGACTCAATCACAAGACTCCTGGACATGATTAAAAAAAAAATACAGCAATATCTCAGGACATAAAAATGAATGTACACAAATAAGTTACCTTTGTATATGGCAATAACAACCAAGATGAGACGCTAACTCATCAAGGACACAATTTCCTTCACAGTAGCTTCAAAGAAAAAAGGAAATACCTAGGAATATACATAAAGAAAGAGGTGAAGGACCTCTACAAAAAAATTATGAAACCCTAAGAAAATAAATACCAGAAGATATTAACAAATAGAGGAACATACCTTGCTCATGGCTGGGAAGAATCAACATTATAAAAATGTCTGTACTACCCAAAGCAATTTACATATTCCATACAATCTTCATCAAAATACCAACATCATACTCTCACAATTTGGAAAAAATAATTCTTTATTTTATATGGAACCAGAAGAAACCCTGTATAGCCAAGGCAATTCTTAGTAATAAAAACAAAGCAGTGATACCAGGGGTATCACTTTAGTAGATTTTAGTGTATATTACAAGGCATGGTAGACGCGCAAAAGTGGAGACATTGACGTTTGCAATGGAATAGAAAACCATGACATGAAACTAGCATCTTACAGCCACCTGATATTTGATAAACCAAACAAGAACATTCACTGGGGAAAAAGAATCCCTATTTAATAAATGGTTTTGAGAGAACTGGATAACTACATATAAAAGACTAAAACTGAACCCACACCTCTCACCACTTACCAAAATTAAAGATGGATAAAATATTTAAATCTAAGGCATGAAACAATAAAAATACTTGAAATGTGGGGAAAATACTGGAAGATCTCAGCCTGGGAAAAGATTATATGAATTTCTTTAATGTTGCTATTGCAGCATCACAAAGCCAACAAATTATCTTATCTTTAGCATAAACAAGATGATATTGCAAATACCAATCCTCATTAAAAATACATCTGTTTTTTTTCCATCAGCATTCACTTGATCTTCTTTGACATGACAGGATGTTAAGCAAACAAAATTAAAATATACTGCTGAGGTGTGTAACTATTCATAAATTCCAATTCAAACAGAAACATAGTGAACTGTTTTCAAAGGCTGATAGGAGACTTGTGTGTATTAGATCCCCATAAACTCTCATCAGCCATCCTCATGTGTGGTAGTGGTGCTAGTCAGGTGGGGGCAGTTATAGCTAAGTTATGAGCATAGCAGGCATCAATTTAAGTCTATGGTTTACTAATGTTCTCGTGGTACCAGTCAATCTGGAACAATTATTTTATTGAAACTTATGTTATTCTTTGATATTTTAAACATGTTCATTTAAAAAACAAAGTAGAAATACAAAAGAAAAACAGAAATGTGTTGACAAGGAAATAATATTTTTTAAAATAAAATTAGAATTCAATCTAAAAGGTTGCACTTAAGGGCCTAAAAGGCCATATATAGCCATAGGCTACAGGTTTCCAAACCCTAGTTAGGACTTCAACATGACGATTTAGGTGGAAACACAATTCAGTTCATGAACCACTGCTAGCTCTTCAAAATCCATGTCCTTGCATCCAAAGTCCATTTATCTCATCCAAAAGTGTTAAACCATTACAGTATCAACTAACTCAAAGTCTCATCTTCATGTCATTTCAATCAGGTAGAGTTGAAACTCATGATAGCATTCAGCCTGAAGCAAAATTTTTCTTCAGCCATGAACCTGCGAAAACAGATAACTATGTGCTTCCAAAATAAAATGAGAGGACAGGATAAATATTTCCATTTGAAAGGGAGACATATAAAAGGAAAAAGGGTGACAGGTATCATTTAAGCCAAACATTTATCAAGAGAAAATTTTATGAGGTATTAGGGCTTGAGAATTACCATCTTTGTCTGGATGCAATGCCCTCTGGGCCCACTAGGGTGACAGCCACAGGTCATTCCTGGACAGCACAATGACCTCCCCTACTGGGGCTTGGGGACAGCCTTGTGACCTGGGCCTGTGTGCCCTGGGAATGTGTGGCAATGAGGGCTCTGCCAGTCTCTAAAAAATGCCTGTGAGGTCATTGTGTCCTTTTTTTGAAGGAAAAGGCATGTTCATAACCAGATGGCTCTATATTCCTTTCTTGGGGAATCCCAGAAATCTGAAAGCCATCCTTTATTTTACCCCTTTTCTGTGTCCTGTTAGTTCAAACCGGCAGTGTCTCTGCTGGCCTAATCATACACAGAGTGTATCTATGCTTCTGTGGAGTTGACTGATTAAATCCACAGACAATCTCTTTACAGAGGCAATTGTTGAGTTTCCTCATTGGTTTTCTCTCCAGAATATACTTTCTAATTTTAAGTAATAGGAATAGTGATGCAGGACATTTGGCACCCCAGCCAGCTCAGCGGAGCTGGCAGACCTGCTGCCTCCTCCTTGGTGGTGTCAGTGTGGCGGCAGCGGCTGAGGAACCAGCGGGCTGTATGACAGGCAAGGAGGGGGGCCTCCAACTCCCACCAGAGGCTCCAATAGCCAAAAAGGCTGGACAACTGCCGAGGAGACACCTGTGCCTTGGTGTCTCCTTCACTTTACACTTAGGACTAGATACGGAACCCCCATTTCCTATGCCTAGGTCAATTTCATGTGAATTTCCTAGGCCTCAATTCCATGAATGGACTGTGTTCATTCATTGATACATTCATTCACCTTGCCCGTGGAAGGAACTGTGTTCATTCATTTCCTGCCCAAGGAACCCATGCGCCTATATGTACCTCGAGACTAAGAGCCTAAACACGGAGACGCGGAAAGACTGGGAGAGAAACGGAGGGAGCTTTTCTCTCCTCACTTGAGCTCTCTCTCTACCAGGAGCTTTAGTGTTTTTATATTCTTTTCTGTAAATAAATTCTGTCTTACCACTGATCTGTGGTCCCGGATTTATTCTTCAAATCACCGAGACCAAGAACCTGAAATTCCGGTATCAATAGGATAAAAAAAATTTTTTTTAAATTTTTTTTGGAGAGACAGAGTCTCACTTTATCGCCCTCGGTAGACTGCTCACACAGCTCACAGCAACGTCCAACTCCTGGGCTTAGGCAATTCTCTTGCTTCAGCCTCCTGAGTAGCTGGGACTACAGGCACCCACCACAACGCCTGGCTATTTTATGGTTGCAGTTTGGCCATGGTCAGATTTGAACCCACCACCATCGATGTATGAGGCCGGTGCCCTACCCACTGAGCCACAAAAGGGCCACCCCCCAAAATTCAATTGTTTAAAACCATTAAATTCCAGTTCCTTTTTGAATAATATTTTCTTCCACATTCACCTCTTTCTTCTCACATTTTACATTAAGCAGTCCTGAGAACTTAGGATGTATCAACAACGCTTTGCTTAGAAATATCCTCTGCTACATATCCAAGGTAGTCACTAATAATTTCTACACATATCTTCTACAAATCACTAGAATGCAATTCAGTCAAGGTATATCCCACTTTATAGAAAAGATGCCTTTCCTCTCCTTTCCAGGAATATGTTCCTCATCTCTAGCTAAGAACTTCTCAGAATCACTTTTAACATTCTATTTTTACCAGCACTTCCTTTATGAAAAGGCAGTCTAACACCGCCCAGATCTCTCTTAACCTCTACCCATCCCCCAATTCCAAAGTCACTTCCACATTTCAGGTGTTTGTTACAATAGCCCACCACTCTCAGGACTATAATTGGTATTGGTTGAATAGGACTGCCAAACCAAAATACCGCAGACTAAAAGCCTTAAACAACAGAAATTTATTTCTCACAGTGTAGGAGGTTAGAAGACTAAGGTCAAGGTGCCAACAGGGCCAGTTTCTGATGCAGTCTCTCTTCTTGGGGTGCAGAGCGCTGACTTATTGCCATGTCCTTGCATGCCCTTCCTTCTGTGTAAGAAACTTTCTGGAGTGTCTTTTCCTTCCCACGAGGGCACCAGCCCTGCTAGATTTGGCCTCACCTTTACGGCCTCATTTAACTCTAATTACTCTTTTAAAGACCTTATTTCCAAATACAATGACATTGGGGGTTAGGGCTATCATATGTTGATTTTAGGGAGGCACATTTTAATCCATAATATTCACTAAAGATTTTGTCATCACTCTAGCACAATTTAAAAAAACACCTTAATTTTCAAAATCAAATGCTAAGGAAGGCATTTATCATAATTAAAATACTTTTGTTGTTCTCTGTAACATAATCTCTTCAAAATAAAAAATAAGATTAAGGAAAACCTTTCAAAAATGGAGCGTTTTATGATTACAAGACAAAAATAAAAAAGAAATAAGTGCAAATTAATATCTCCATTCATTCATTGTTCTCTTGTGGTTTGAACATACTAGTAAAAGGCTTAGAAAATTGAGAGCTGATAAAGATTAGGTAAATGTATGAATGCTATAAAATCAGGAATCGTTGATTGAATTGCAGCATTGATGACCTATATTTTGATTCTGACAACTCTAGAAAACCCACACAAGGGGAATATTTGCTCCAGTTTACATTTCTAGTAGATAAACTATTTCCCTACAAAATGGAATGATATTTTTGTATGTATATTCAAGCTCATGGGCATATTGTGATAGTTGACAAAATTTGGTGGGTTATATTTTGAGTAATTATACTACACCAAATCAGAAGAGAAATTGTTATTAATTTAGAAAAGAAAACAATTTTACATTTTTTAGAAACTTTATTAGCCAACTGGTTAAGCTAATTTTGTAGAATGTGAAAGAATATTTTCCAGGACTTCTGATTGAAACCAAATTGATCACTGGAGAGGGGGATCAAAACTTGTGAAAGTATTTCTTAGTTTTATTTTTAATCCTCATTAGGCAGCTTGTGGTAAATAAGATAAAGAACTACTCTTTACATGATTTTTGTGTGAGTAAATTTATAGCACTGCTTCATATGATAGTAGTACTTCATATGCTCCATATACACACTAGAGATTGAGATGAGAGAATTAAATAATTAGCAATTTGTTTTTCTTTCTTTCTTTTTTTTTTTTTTTTTTCAGTTTCTGGTCGGGGCTAGGTTTGAACCCACCACCTCTGGCATACGGGGCCAGCATCCTATTCCTTTGAGCCACAGGCGCTGCCTAGCAATTTGTTTTCTTTAGAACTTATCCAAATTACCCAAGCTGAAGGTTTCCTGGGGGAAAAAACTAGAGCACCATCAGAACAAGTCAAGTGACAGTGTTCAAAAGCAGGCATTACAAAAAGTTGGGAAAAAGTTAAGTTTAGCCCAAATAGAAAAGAAAAAAATAATAAATCGCTGCTTTAGAGGTGTGCAGAGGCATTCTATCTCAAAAGGAAGCGTTACAGCCCATATTTGGGTGCATGCCTGCAGCACTGTGTTGGGAGAGGTTACAGGTAAACACATTGTAAATACTCGAGATCCATTCCTTCCCTCAACTTCTGAAAAGGAAAACGACATTTTCCCATTTACACCACTAAGCTAATAAACCATTTAGCCTTCAGTAAATAGGCCAATGATAGAAGGGAACATAAATCAATATGTGAGAAAGGATGAAGATTCAAAAGGGCGAAAAGGGCGCAGTGACGTGCGTAGACTAAGAAGGAGGAAAAGGAAGTTGAGCGAGTGAACAATTCTTAGCAAAGTCCAACAATGAAAAGATACATGCCTAAAGTAAAATTAAAGATGCTTTATTATTTTTTAAAATGTAATGCTGCCTTGTGGGTCTTCTGTCAGAAACCTACATTGAACGACCGCATTATTTTTCAAAGGTTTAACGTTGGAAAGTGTCTTAAAATGTCATGCAATGCTGAGACTGGCCTTGAGATGGCGCTCATGCATTTGGATTACACGTGCGTGAAACAGACTGGGCGTGGGCAGGTAGGTAACTGGTGGAAGAGAGAACTGAAAGAGGCGGCAGCTGCGGTGGAGAGTGGCGGAGCCGCTTTGTCTATACACAGCCGATGTCCTTTTTGATAGAGCCTGATCTATTTTTAGTAGCTTCAGGTGTGAAAGCTCTTCTCTCCTCCACAGCCGTAGGTCCTACAGCACTTCCTGAGCTTTTAAAGGAGACTGTTTTTTTTTATATATATATATTATATTATGTTTCCTCAATAAAATTATCACATGTTAAATGTTCTATAATTTTGGAAAGCCAAAAGTACCTTCATAAAAAGAATAGTACTTTTTCTTTGAATTGAAGTAGAATTTTGGATTTTCAGTTATTCTGGGATATCATACTTCATGGAATATAATGCTATAAGATACAGGATTTTCTAAAATTGTAGAACATTACAGAATGTGTGGGCAAAATTAGCATTTATTATCGTGAGCACTAATTTTTCTTATTAACAGCACTAATTTTTCTTACTAATTTTCTTATTAAATTATGATGTTTCCCTGATTAGATGGGTTGTTAGGAAACTATTTTGTTCCTCTAATGACTATTCATACCTGACTTCAGTTTCAGAATTCAATTAAAATAAGTTTCATTTTAAAAGAAAACTAATACTTAATTTTAAGTCATGTATTTTGAAAGTTTTGTTTGCAGTTTAAGTGTAATTGAAATATATTCAATACAATTTCAGTATTTTAGATAAGAATGCATTTTTGATATCCGGTATTTTTTAAATATTAATTTCTGAATGAATTAAACTTTGAAATGCCTCATATATGTCTATTCAGCTAACAACCAGCTATTAATAGATAGCTAGATGTCCCTAATCCAGTCTCAGATGAACGGATTACCAATTAAAGGGAATGTTAAAGCTAATATCAGATTTTAAAAGTTCATAAAAATATTTCAGAAAATATATTCATTTTTCTTCATATGCTTGTAAGTAGAATTGAGCTTTATTTTCTAGACCTTTACCGCTTTACTTTTATTACATACTCCCCCTTCACTTGGTTCTTCACAGCTGAGTACTTCTCCAACCCACCAAGTCAGCTTCCATGAAAACCCCAACCTTTCTTTATCCCCAATGTTTTCATAGAACCCGTTGTTTCTGGCTGTCAGGTAAACCTGTTATTCTTAAAAGAGATTGACTGCTTCTAGTGCAGCCTTGTAGAGCTGAAGGTCCTCAGTCATCCTGCTCCCCAGGGGAGGTTGTATTCTGCCCAATTACTGGGATGTAGCCAAACCCAGGATGAAGGGAGATGTGGGCAAGTGAGGATGTTGAGACACACAGTTGGACAGACACAGTTGAATTGGTACAATGAGAGACAGACAGAAAGAAAGAGAGCAAGCATGCTTTGTTTTTACATAATTTTCAAATGATTGCCATAGCCTAGAAACAATCTTCAGTGCACCAGTGATGAAACAGAAATTGATGATGAGTTAGGAATTATGGGATGAGAGAGATGAAACTTCTTATGCTATTGATATAAGCAAAACCTTTCTGAAATGAGAAAAACCAAAACAACTTTTGAGCAGGGCAGAGCAGTATATAGAAAATGTCATTTAGTGATATTCTTTTTACCAATTTACACTTAGTCTTCACTTCTGTTGAATTATTCAATTAAATATAGTTTTCCTATGATAAAAAACTTACGTATGGAGGGAAGAAAAGGATTATGTTAGTGGAGGCCAAATTAGAGAAGACAACAAGAAAAGGTATATTGGGGTCTAAGAAATAAATAGGTTTCTGTGCCACTAATGAAAAAATTATCATTTGTCTTAGGAGAGGTAAGTGAAAATATTATACACAAGATACATAGGTATTTAATTTCCTTTGTTACAAGTTAAAGGAAATAAAACCAACACAACTCACAGAGTTTGATCTTGCTTACTTAAATTCTCTCTTCAATGTGAAATAATTCAAATTTAAGGAGGAGTCTATGCACATCTCATGTAAATTTTCATTTGGCTTTCATATAAACAACTGAGAACATATATAAAATTAATGATTTATTCTTATTTATAATACTCGTCAATTTATGTATTGTCGTATAACAGATTCGTCAATTTATGTATTGTATGTATAACAGATTCTTTAAGAATCACTTCTTTCAGAATTGCCAGTATTATATCTTTCCTCTAAAATGCCAGTATTGGAATCTGGCACACATAATAAAGCACATGCAACAAGAAAGAAACAAACATATTAAAGAGGAATTAACTTTAAGAAGCTCTGACAGATGTAAAGTGCTTCACAAATATTCCTCTGTGATGTTTAACATATGTTGTCAATTAAAAATTGCTTAAGAAATATTTAACAAGACAAATTTATCACACTCAGAATCTGAGAAAATAGTTTTCACATATATTGGTCTTATTTTACTTTTACATATCTATGTTTCAAAAAGTAGATTTGCTCAAATCATGCCTTATTGTTTTGAAAGGTTCATTTTTTGATTTCTTTTTTATAGGTGGTAAAAAAATGTTTCATTTTTAACATTTCCTGACCAACCACACAGAAAGAATTAAGTAACAAGATACATACTTCCATTTTCTTTTTAAAAAAATTCTGTTAATGCTATATAGCTAACTTTATTTTAAAGCCTACTTATTTCCAGAGTGAAGACTGGGCATATTTGAAAATTAATGTGAGATAGCCACATTGATAGGTGCATATGTTTTCTACTTCATGAAGAGTTAGTGAATAATTGCCGACACGTTAAGAATCAACCCCAATTTATTTAGACTCCATGAGAAATATGTTAATTGTAACTCACAAAGGTTGCAAAGCAAACCGGAAAACTTTTCCCACATTATAATCATTGTCAGATTTTGGGAAAACCATTTGTTAATTGTGAAGTTAGTAGTAGGGAGAGTATAGCCTCTTTGGCAGTGCTTGTATTGGTAGAATTGGGTTTTTTAGAATAATTCTAGATTAAAAATGGTCCCAGTAACCACGTTAATTACATCGGGTTTTAGGGAATTTTATTACAGTCCCAAGATTCGTTCTCAGACCCAATAGAAACAACTGTGCTCTAACATGCGAGAAGGCAAGTATACAAATTAATTATGAGCTAAAATAAAACAAATAAGTTCTCCAAATCCTCTTAGCTCTTTCAAGGAAAAAATTGTTGGTGTTTAAAACCTATATGAGGGCTCAGCACCTGTGGCTCAACAGGCTAAGGCGCCAGCCATGTACACCTGAGCTGGCAGGTTCGCATCCAGCCCGGGCCCGCCAAACAACAATGATGGCTGCAACCAAAAAATGACTGGGCGTTGTGGCGGGCGCCTGTAGTCCCAGCTACTTGGGAGGTGGAGGCAGGTGACTAGCTTGAGCCCAGGAGTTAGAGGTTGCTGTGAGCTGTGTGACGCCAGGGCACTCTCTCCAGGGTGACAGCCTGAGGCACTCTCTCTCAAAAATAAATAAATAAATAATAAAACCTATATGAGGTGTTAGATAAGTAAGTACTTTGGTGCAAATTGGTTTATAGATGTTTAGATTTATTTCCTCATTCATTCATTCATTCATCTATCCAAGTGCACAAAGGTTTGTGTGGAGTATTGTAAATACACTAGGAAGTTTTTTGCCTAAGATTCTGTCAGTCAGCAGGCTTATCATTTCTATCCTTTATTAAAAACATGTCTGTATATCTAACAACATGAATAAGGAGGGACATTTTCCCAGAAAGTACTGCAGGCCTTATGAAGCAGTCTAGCTTTCCTATCTGTTTATAAACAGGCACTAGTATTGACATTTTACCTTAAGGAAGTCACATAAGGGCATTGATTAGTGTCAGTGAACAGACACTCAAAACAAATACAGATCACTGGTGCTCATTCCTGAAATCTCCTGTTTTTTAGAGCAGTTAATACTGTAAGTCTAAAAGAGTAGAGGAAAGCAAGAAAATGAGAAAGAGGTAAGAAAGAAGGAGGGAAGAAGTTATTTTGATATTTCTAGTAGATAGATAAATCACTTTGACTCTGTCATTTTTCCTATATATTTAAAATATTTTTTTAAACCTTGATTAAGTAAGTTTTTTTATTAATTATAAATACTGTTTTTATCCAACAAGTTTTAATTAATATGAATCTGAGTTTCTGAGTAAAACTTTTTTTGGTTAACTGCTAACATTTTAATTATAACCTATTTTTTAATAAGACAGCTGCCTGAGCTGCCTCCATATCTGCTTTACTTCTTCTTTAATTTATAAATTGAAAATTTTCCAGGGGACAATTTAAGTAAAAAAGAAAAATCTTTAAAAATCCTTGTAAGTTTTTATGTATTTGTAACTTCCTTTTTGTACCAATTTCTTTTTGAAAAATTAATCTATTATAAGTTGGAATACACGGCATAGGTGAACAAATAGTTATCTACCTTCACTTTGTTATTTAAATACCTTTTATTTCTAGATTAGATACAGTCTCAAATTTCATGCTGTGTTCATTCATATCTTTATTTTAGTGAGATTACCAATAAGAAGTCTGTAAATATTTAATTTTTGTTTGTAATTATCCATCCTTTTCCTTGAGATTATTATGCTGATATCTTTATATTAAAATTAAACTGCAGGTGACAGGAAGGTATATAAATAGTCATCAAATACTAAAGAACAAGTGTTATATATAATTTCACTAGATTTAAGAAAATGGGTTTGATGACTGGTCACACAGATCATTTACAATGTATGTGAATGTGTGTATGTGTCCTGACACCTACAGAAATATCTTGCTAAGTGTTTTTCTCATCTGTTTTATTTTGTGATATAAGCTCAGTCCTTTACCCAAATCCAGCAACAGAAAATGCCTTCAGAAACAAAACTGTCAGTGAAATACTTCAAACTTTCATTATTTTATTGAAAACTCTAAATCCCATTTTTTCACCTGCCATTCTAGATGTCTCACAGAAAGTGAAAGTTTATAGCAGCAGAGAAGTGGCTGAGGAGGCAATGACAGCTGAGGTTGAAGTAAATAGATTTCCCATACAGGATCTGGAGCTGTCAACGCTGTCAGTCCACATTCTCATGAGAAACACACCCTTTTAAACTGTTGGCAAGATTTTTCCTAGCCTTCTCCTGACTGTGTTTAATCTCATAGTGCTTCATCTATCTCTCTCTGGCGGCAGCAATGTGCAATAGGTTCAACTGCTGTTTGTACTCTAAGAATATCGGAGACACTGCTGTCCTACCTCACACAGGGATGCAAGTTATTCTCCACTCCAAGGTATAGTACATGGAAACTCCCTCAGGGCCCAATCTTATTATCCCTGTTTGATGTTACCTATAATGTTTAAAATTCAGTGCTGCCAACACATGGCTGAATTTTTATATAACATGGTGTTTGTTTTAAATCTTCTCATGGCAGAAAAATCAATTTTAAGGATATTCTCTTGCCATCTTACTCTCCCTACCTCTATTCAGAAACCCCCAAATACTCTGAAAACTTTAAAAGATACCACAGCCCACTGATTTCTAGCACACCTGAGCTGTCTGTTCTTCCTATCGGGTTCTCATTTCTTTTCTTATCAAAATAGATTATATAGTTTGTTACTAAGTCACTTCTTTGATGATACTCAAAATTATTTTGCAATTCTCATTTTATTCTCTATGTTCAACTAAATAGCTGAATATCACTGTAGAAAAACACACTTCAAATTTTTTTTAGTTTTTCTATTTTTATTTATTTACTTTATTATATCATAACTGTGTATATTAATGCATTTATGGGGTACAATGTGCTGGTTTTATATACAACTTGGAATGCTTACATCAAGCTGATTCTCATGGACTTCTCCTCGTTATTTGTTGTGCTAAGACATTTATACTCTACTCTTAGTATTTTTGACATGCACTCTTGCGTGGTGCACAATAGGTGAGGTCCTACTAAATACCCTCTCTACTCCTGCCCTACCCCTCTTCTCCCTCACCCTCCACTTCCCTCCTTCATTCTGGGTTATAGTTGTGTTTTATCCTTCATTTGAAAGTGTGGGTGGCTATATATTATTTTCATAATAGTACTGAGTACACTTGGGATACTTTTTCTTCCATTCTTGAGATACTTTACTAAGAAGAATATGTTCCAACCCCATCCATTTAAATATAAAAGAAGTAAAGCCTCCATCTTTTTTATAGAGGCATGATATTCCATAGTGTACATATAACACAATTTGTAAATCGATTCATGGGTCTATAGGCACTTGGGCTTCTTTCATGTCTTGGAAATTATGAATTAGGCTGAAATAAACATTCTAGTGCAAATATCTTTGTTGTAAAACTATTTTTGGTCATCGACATATGTACCTAGTAGAGGAATTGCAGGATTAAACAGCAGGTCTACTTTTAGTTCCCTAAGTGTTCTCCAAACTTCTTTCCAAAAGGGAGATTTTAGCTTGCACTCTCATCATCAGTGCAAAAGTGTTCCCTTTTCTCCACATCCACTACATCAACATCTGTAGTGTTGGGATTTTTGTGATGTGGGCTACTCTTACTGGAGTTAGATGATATCTCAAAGTAGCTTTGATTTGCATTTCTCTGATAATTAAAGATGAGCATTTTTTCATGGGTCTGTAGGCCAGGTGACTGTCTTCTTCAGAGAAGCTTCTGTTCAAGTCTTTTGTCCACAATGAAATGTAATCACTTGTTCTTTTCTTATGAATTAATTTGAGTTCTCTGTGGACTCTAGTCATCAAATCTTTGTCAGAATCATAACCTGCAAATATCTTCTCCCATTCTGAGGGCTGTCTGCTTGCTTTACTTACTGTGTTCTTGGCTATGCAGAAGCTTTTTAGTTTGATCAGATCCCAGTAATATATTTTTGGTGTTGCTTCAGTTGCCCAGGGAGTCCTCATAAAATGTTCTCTCAGGCCAATTTTTTGGGTTTTTTTTTTTAGTGTTTTCCTTGCACTCTCTCCAAGTATCTTCATAGTTTAACGTCTTAAGTTTAAATCTTTTATCCAGTGAGAATAAATTTTTGTTAATGGTGAAAGGTGGAGGTCCAGTTTCAGCCTTCTACAAGTTTCCAGCCAGTTCATCCAGCACCATTTTTTTTTTTTTTTGAGACAGAGTCTCACTTTATCACCCTTGGTAGAGTGCCGTGGTCTCACTGCTCACTGCTCCAGCTCTTGGGCTTAGGCAATTCTTCTGCCTCAGCCTCCCGAGTAGCTGGGACCACAGGCACCCACCACAACACCCAGCTACTTTGTTGTTGTTGTTGTTTTTGTTGCAGTTTGGCCAGGGCTGGGTTTGGTGCCCTACTCACTGAGCCAGAGGTGCCTCACCATCCAGCACCATTTGTTCAATAGGGGATCTTTCCCCCAATTTATGCTTTAGATAGGCTTATCAAAGATCAAATGACAGTAAGTGGCTGGGTTCATCTCTTGGTTCTCTATTCTGTACACACTTCAAATTTTTGTCCAACAACTTCAAGTATTTTTTTTTTCTTTGTCAGTCATAATCATATCGCAGTCCCTATGGCCCTGGTTGCTGCAGAAAGGAACCAGGTGAGATGCAGATAAGAAGTGCAAGCTTGTAAGAGGTGGGCTAACCTTGATTGCAGGGTAGCACTGAGCAACCTCCGCAGTAGCCTTTTATTAAGACAGCACCAGACAGGGAAGGGGAGTATTAGACAATGACTATGTGCCCAAGGATCACCATGGGTTGGGTTCTCTCTCCTCAAGAAGCACCTGTGGACAAATTGGCCGAGGGCCGGCCACCCAGCTGCAAATCATCTTGCTCAGAGGTCGTCTGGCTCTTGGCGTCCTCTACAATATCATACTCTTCTGCTGTTTTAATTCTCTAATTCTCAGACCTTCCCCATTCTCTTCAAGCACTGAAGAGAACATTTCTTCTCCCAAATATTACTGTGCCAAGTCATTGATTTTAATTTTTTTAATTCATGAGAAAAACAAAGTAGCAGAATTTCCATTCCTTTTACCACAAATCTACCCATATCAGTCCTGTATTAGTAGCCTCCCAATAATCTTGCACTTTGATTACAATACCTAAAATGTGTAAACTATTCCATTCCCTTGCATGCTAACCCCCTGGCTTCTAACCTACTAGAAGATGTTTCTTTTCTGGAAGTACTCCTCTTTCTTTTTCATTAGAGTTTTCTCTTTACTGCATGATTTCCTTTACCTTAAGATATGCTCTAATATCTCTCTCTGAAAGGAAAAAAAAATCAAAATTCCTTGATTCTGTAAAATCCTAAGATATTCCTTTTTCTTTTCTTCTGTTAAAAAAATCCTCCAAAGTCTTCAACACATGACTTCACCCATTCTTTCTCTTTTCATTCTCCTTTCAATCCATTTCATTGCCATCACTTGATATCACTAATGACTTTCATATTTTTAAATCAAATAGTTAATTTACACTCATGTCTTTGAGTCTGAACAAAATTCAAAATAGTTAGAGATTTCACTTTTCTTAAAAATGATTTTACCCTAGGTGCTCGGTAACACTCTTTACTCTGAATGCCACTAATCAATCTCTTAATTGGGAGAATTTTTAGCAAATTCTTGTTCCCTGAATTTGGGTGCTTCAGAACTCAGTTCTTGAAACTCTTCCATTTATCCACATTCACATTGTATATTCTGTTTGATGACTGAATAATTTGCATCTATCAGCAATTATACATATTATGATTATATTTTTAAAAGATTTGTGTATTCTCTAAACATATATTTTTATATGTATTTTTCAAGTGACTTTTGAGAATATGGAAACACAGTGAGATAATGTCAACTCTGAACCATAAAGGGAGTTTTCTATGTAATGAATATACTGGTACCTTTGTCTCAGACTTTCCTGCTTCCAGAATGTTGAGGGATAAATATTTGTTTACTTGCTACTCAGTTTGTGGTATTTTGTAAAAGAGTTCAAAGGTACTATGGTTGTATTAAACTTCAATTTTTGCTTATAAATGTACACATACCTCCATAACTAAAGCAAAGTTTATTCAATATATAAAATATGATGAACATTTTGATTGTCCTCTGCTTTTTGATCTATTAAGTAAGACCAATTAATTAACTTTCTTCATAAATTATTTCTTATTTTGTTTTTACATATTTAGGATTTAGGATAGTTTCTTAAGATTAATATTATTGATTCAAAGGATAAATGCCTATAAATTTATAATAAATATTGTCAAAATTTTCCTTATTTTTCTCTCCCACAAAGTATGATATCTATTTCACCAAGACTTTATTAACAGTATGTAGTCAAATTTTTGAAAACTTTAATCATTCTTATACATAAGAAGCTATGTTTCAGTGTAATTTTGATGTCTATGTTTTTGTATTTTAATAACCATTGTATCTTCATATATGGAATTAGTACATTCTTATCATTTTGTCTATCCAATTACTAGTATTCTTTCTTCATAATTAGGCTTTCATGCATTAGATTGTAAAGTAAATTGAAACATTTTTGATAATTTGTGATCTTTTTTAGAGTGTTCATGACATTTTCTTTTATGTTTGTTTTCTGATGCCCAATTTATTAAACAATTTTCCTAACTACATCTGGATTTTGCCAGTCTGCAAGCTCTGCAGTCTCCAACTAAAAACATGTTTTCTTTATTATTCATATTTGTGATTTTTATATTTCATTTAGACTTTTCCTTGTTTCCCATGTGTAGAAAAGATCACATTTTATTATTTAAAAAATATGCAAGTACATAATTACCAATTTTCTTAGCATCAATTATTTAAAATGCTATCCTTTTCATGCTGGTTTAATATGCCACCATTGTCTATGCTGCCTTTCAATGTTTCCTCTATATTCTAAGTTATCTATTTTATTATGCCTTTTTATCTTTCCTTCTATTCCTATACCACTGTATTGTTCAGATTATAGTTTTATTAAATGGTTTAATGCCTAGTAATGCTAAGCTAGTTACGCCATCATGTTATTTTTCAGAATTATCCTGCCTATTCTTTCTTGTCTTCCTCTTCATGACCTTTGTATTTTCATGTGTAAGTACTGGGTACAACAACAACAACAAAAAAGCCAAAGGTGCTCTTTATGGGCACCATGTTATATGTATAAATTAAATTAGGGCAAAATTAAATATTACTGATCTGTGTTACCTATAAAAGAAATTTAACCTGTCTTTCCATTTGTTTATGTTTTCTCCTATTTAGGAAGGTTTATAATTTCCTTCTTACATATTTTCACATGTTACATTAGGTTTATGATAAGTTGTGTTATTTTCCTTTATGCTACATACTTAGGAGCTCTGTCTGGCCATATACTATGAAAAACAGACTTTTATTAAAGAAGATACCAGAATCATTGTACATAGGACAATGATGCCTCCATCCCCTATGAAGTAGGTAGCTTGGGATTCACACAGTTGTCCCAGCATTTCTTCCACTGTTCAAAACACTGAAAAATGCTTCATTGGAATCAACATCAGCTGCCATCTCCTATTTTCATGAATCTCATTGATGGTCTGAAATCCCCTTCAAAAGTGATTAGAGTTGCGGGAAAAGCAAGAAGTTGCAAGGTGCCAAATCAGGCCTGGAGGGGAGTGGAGTCACCTGGGTGATTTAAACATTTACCAAAAATCTTTGGGTGAGACTTGAGGCATGGGTGGGGCACTGTCAGGTTGAAGCTGCCAATCACGAGTTGCCCATACCTACAGCCATTTCTGTCCAGTTGCGTCTCTCAACTTGGGAAGAATGTTGAGGGATGCTCTCCTTATTAATTGCTTGGCCTGAAGGAGCATGCTTGTGATGAACAACACCTTCCCAATCAAAAAACACAGTTAACATGGTCTTGATCTTGCTGTGATTATTTTGCACCTTCTTCAGGCAAGAAGAACCTGGAGACTTGCATTGGGACTCCAGGGCCTTCATCTCCAGATTGCATCTCCTTAGATCATCTCTGGTTATGCTCTCGAGGAAATCTGGTTCACTGGAAGTGCTTCAACACAAGTAATTAGCAAATGCAGCCCAATGTTCTTCTGCTCTGGTGGCCAAAGTCGTGGAACACATTTTGCAAAGTCACACTCCAAGATTGTGTGTCAAAACTCCCTACACTGTAGTTTTTGGAATCCCTAAATCAGCATCTAGTTCTTTTCCTGTGAGTCGCTGATGATTGTTGATTGCGGCTAGTACATGTTCAGAGTCCTCAGAGTTCAGTTTCTTACAGGCCTTCCAGAGCGTAGAGCACTGTTACCCAACTCTCCACCATCTTTGAATCTTTTGTGCCATACTTTTATTTGTGCTCTTTCATTGCCTCCTCCTGGAAAGCCTTCTGAATCATCTAAATAGTGCTGTGAAGGAAAGCTCAAACTTAACACAAAATTTGATGCTGGTTTGTTGCTCTGCCAGCTCAGTCATTTGAATGAGATGGCCACACAGTGCATATGCTCACTCAAGGGCATCCATTGCCTCACTAACCAGTACAGTGAACTTACCATTGTCCAGGAAATAACATCCCAGACCACTCTCCCGGCTTCCAGGTGGCATCTATGTTGTGCAAACCATTCTTACCATATTAACAATGGCTGGATACTTTGTGGAAAAGCCTGATGAAGCATCTCATTTTCCTATATTTTAGTTTGCATGCATACGTGTGTATACACTTACATAGACACAGACTAACACATATGCAACTCTGTATATTACTTTTATTTGTTCCTATTTAATAAGTTATTTTCTTTTGTGATATGATTTTTAATTGGTTCATTTAGGATTTTTAGATATATCAACATATTGTATGAAAATATAGTTTATTACTTATTTTATAATTATTGTACATACATTATACAACTTTGCTTTTTTTCTTTGTATACATGCTTAATTTTTATCAAATGCTTTTCAGCATTTGTTTAGAACTTTATATGTATTTTTTCATTTGATACGTTAATGTTATTTTTTATCACAAGCTTTTCAGGTATGAAATAACCCTTATTTCAAGTAGATGGAGTTCTGAGACAGGGATAAAGCAAAATATATTTTTCATTACCCATTGAGCTATGGTCTTAATGTTTTGTCAAAATTTTAATAGGAATGTTAATAGATAATTGTAATCCTCTTTCTTTTTACTTCTGTTTTCTGTTCTAATGTAAGGAATTGATTGCATAGATTTTCACATTATTTGAAAGAATTATAATACAATGTCTTTAGTCTTAGACTGAATGAATTAAGTAATATTGAAAACTTGTTTATAAACTCTTAATAGATAAACATTGATAAATATTTTTCTTTGCTTATTTCTTGGCTCTTTTTAGATGCTTAGGTTTTACCATGTACATGTACATTACTATAAAAGGAAGGTATAGAATGATAAATATTGTAGAAAAGGTTTCAGAGAGAAGCGGAATATGAAGCTGCTTTAAATAAGAGAATAAGGGGAAATACTTTCAGAAAAGATACTATTTGATCTAAAACTTGGATGATAAAAGTTGGAATGGTTAAAAAACAGAAATATGCCCAATATAATAGGAGTTCCGAAAGAGAAAAAATAGAGAAAACAGTACATCCAGACCAGAATATGCAAAGCATTACCTAGCACAGTAAGTTTATCAGTTTATTTTCCTTTCTAGGCCTAATATTAATCTGAGTACATTATCTTCTGTACAATCAACATAAGAATATTTATATAATACAAAAAGCTTAATTTTTCCACTTTGAATAAATTCTTTGACATTCTGCTTTCAGGTAAATCTTGAATGAAGTAGGTACTACATTTTGAAATTCTCATAAGCTGATGTCTTACTCTCTTAAATTTCATCTTTATAATTTAATTTTTCTCATTTTCTAATAGCCCATTTCCAAACTCCAACACCCTTTACACTTCATTTGATTTACTCTGTCTCATGAGTAAAGGCTGTGCCCTCCTGGTCAATTCTTTCCAAATGATTGATTTTGGGGGGGATTTCAAAATATTGAAAATAATTAATGGGTATCTTAGTCTGGGAAAGTAGTTAATAGATGTCTTAGTCGGTTTGGAGTACTATAACAAAATAACTCAGGCTGGGTGATTTATAAATAACTGAAATTTAATTCTCACAGTTCTGGGGACTGGAAAGTCTGAGATTAAGTCACCAGGATACTCAGTTTCTACAGAAAGGTCATTCTGTGCTTCATAGATGGTAACTTTCACTACATCCTTACTTGTAAAAGTTGTGTCCTCACAGGAAAGAAGGTTGTGTTCCTCATAGAAGGATAGAACAGCTCTTTCACCTTTCTTTTATAAGATCACAAATTCTATTCATGAGGGCTTTGCAAAGCAATCTGTGGCCTTCTGTAAACATTTTAATATATTCAGGACTCCACTGAAGCATAAGGTAAAACAGGCCATGCATGTTAAGCCAAGATAGGGTCAGATTAATTGAGACTATAATTTTAATAAAGCTTTTGTGGCAATGCCTTTTCATCACTGGATGTCATTCTTAATAACATCTCATTCATTTTGTGATATGTGACATTTGAAGATTTTCCTTCTCTTCATATATAGACTCCAAATTCATGATAGTGTATAATTATCATAATAATTCTAGATAAAGAAGATAGAAATCTTTTCATATACAGACATACTGTCTTGTAGTCTTTTGTATTTCCCCAATAAGCCTTAAATTCCTTTCTTCCTGCTTATGTCAATAAAAAGCAAGTGAGCTTTGATACTTCTGAAACCAAATACGCCCAAGCAGGGAGCTGTGACTTGTGCTGATGCCATGTAACTCTGTGACACATCAAGCTGAAAGCCTTTCTGCTTGTCTATCAATCTACACACTTAGATGGGTTTGACAGGTATGCTATTTTAGCAAGAAACAATACAAACTGGGGAAAAAATATCCTTTATTGTATTTAAGCCTCAGGGTTCTCAGGGCTTCACCCTGAGGGAATTAAATCTTTCTTCAAAAGATGCAATTGTTGTCTGGGGTGAAATTTCCAATAGACCCGGAATTAGTTTCCATTGTATTAAGTTAGACAAGACTTAAAGGTAAAATTTTATATTAAGTCAGCAACTGATGGTTGTTATTATAGGAAAAAGACACAGAAGGTCTTGGAATAGCAAATATAACAAGATGAATAAAGAGATTGGACTTTTACCTAATGTTCAGAATAAAAAGATTTCTATATGCCATTATTATTGGAACATTTTGGTCCCCTTTGCAGTGAGCATTTGCTTAGAAATTTATTTGTTAGGGAATTTATTCATTCTTTAAAATTTTTATTATAATACTCCTTTCAAAACTTATTGTTAAAAAAATCTTTATAATGTTCTTGCAGATAATAAAGTTTTTCCCCTTTTTAAGTTTTGACTCATTCCTTAATTTATTTACCTACAAATATTTAATATTCAATGATATTTTTATAGCTTTGGAAGGGTTTACAGTTTTATAGTTACTTGGGTTTTGCTGCTAATGCACCCCATGGAATGTTAATTTAGCTCTAGATTCCTTGAAAGATTGTGGTTTACTATATTGTTTTATGTAGCAAAAGAAGTTCTGGGGAAAGAACATCAATTAATTATAACATTTCTAAATAACTGGTAAAGGATAATAAGCTTTAACTTGATGTAGATATAGTTGTCTTATTAAATCAAATATTTTGACATTTTTATTTATGATAATTAAGACTTACTATCTTAATTATGGTTAAATTGTCAGCTAATAGCTGTTCTTTATATTTGGCAACCTTTTCAGTCACTGAAAGAAACATCTTACTATTCATGCAGAAAAATATTGCTTCCACAAAATTTAGTAATTTCAACTTTTGTTCCCTTAATAGTCCATTAAAAATAATATACAGTAAGTTTTCACTTAACATAATCAATAGGTTCTCAGAAACTGTAACTTGAATAAAAATGACATGTAAATAAACCAATTTACCATAAGCTAATTGATATAAGAGTTAAGTTCTTATAGCATATTTTGGGTCACAATAATATCACCAAACTTATAAGTGAATATTGAAAACACTTCTAACATTAAACATTAACATAAATGTGAACAATATATTCATTCGGGGAAGATTAATAAAAATAAGTAAGATAATTATTTACTTAATTTTTGATAAATTAGTAAGTGATGACAGTCATAGTAATGTTGGGTTAAACCAAGAATGAAGGTTTGCAAAGTGAAAATTGTAGGGAACACCTCCTCCTACCATGCAATTCAAAAGTAACAGTACCAAAATATAGTAGGCTGTCTGAGTGCTTCTGTACCAAATTGTTTATTGTTGTGCATTTGTATGATATCATAGACTTTGTAAATTTTTATTTTATAGTAATTTGCATTCATTCATGCATACATTCATTTTCCATTCTACTTTCCCATTTAAAAAAAATATCAATACAAACAATTAAGATCACAGTTTACCTCCTTATTCCAGTTCAGGGTCATAGGTGGTCATATATTGGTAGCTTGATGCCCATGGCGGGAACCAGCACTGGAAAGGACACCACCCCATTGCAGGGCTCACTAACACACCCAGACATACTCACACGGGGATGATGTGGCCACTCTAATTCACCTGATCTGCACATCTTAGGCAAGTGAGAGGAATCTGGAGTAACTGGTGAAAACCCATATAGACAGGGGGAAAACATGCAAACTCTGCACAGGCAGATAACAAGGCCAGGAATCAATATTTTTTCTCATCAACTTTATAGTGCAACAATGTTCAATAAAATGACATTAGTTGCTGTAATGATAAATATTTCAGAAATATTTTTGCACTGATGATTTTAACTAACCCATTTTCTTCCATTGCATATTTAGAATCCAAAACAATAAACTAATTTATGACAAAATACTGCTGAATTTATTTAGTTATAAATAGAGAGAAACGAGTAATGTTTTTTCACATGTATTTATACATTTCTTCAGGATATCCTTCGGGAATTGACTTAGCCTAGGTATGCTATTACTTTTAGAGAAAAACAATCCATTCTAACATCATGAATCAATCATTCTTAAGAATTTACATTTTAATGTGTTTTAAAATTGGGCTACACTTGCATACGTTAATTATCTCAAACATAATTGATAAAGTATGTTTAATTAAACAAAGAGGACTGAGTTTTATTTCAGTCTTCTCGTGATTTACTTGCTGCTTGTGTTGATTTACACACGGTTGGATAAGTCAAAGAATTTACAGGATATGTTCACATAAAAGTTTAATAAAATAAAAGACAAGACAAAAGAAGAGAAATAAAGTGCAAACTGCCACGGAGATGTCTGATGACTTGAAGGCACAGGCATCAGTATTCTTTCTTAGTTTCACTGTAAACACTTTATCTGTGGATTATGAAGTATCAAGATATCTGTCAGATATCAGTTTTAAGGATCTCAGGCATGAGTTTACTGAGGAGTATTTTATATCCCATTGGTCAAGAAACTATATCTGGTCTTTGTAAGTGATTTAACCAGGTACAAACCATCAGTCTAAACTTTAGGAAAGTTTCAAACTTTAAACAGTGTTTTTTAAGTTGCTAGCTAGCCTGTCTCAGACTTAACCTTGACCAAGGTCAGTATCAGCTCTCCAGGCATCCCTAGAGGTAAGCATTGTGCTGTCCTAATGCCACCTGTCAGACAACTATTTTTACACACTTCTTAAACTGGACTAGTCATTTAAGACCTCTGTAACTAAGTATACTTGGTATAGTAATTTGACATTAGTCAAATTTTCCAAACTACAGTTCAGAGAATAAGCTTACATTATCCCCTAGCAATTTATCCTTCTGTTTTGTGACTTCCTCAGCACACTAAAATGACCTTTCCTTTCCAGTTGGATGAAATCAGAAGTGTTCTTCCTTTATTTTTTTTTAATAATTTTATTAAATCATAATTATGTACATTGGTGCAATCACAGGGCATGATTCATATACATTCAGAAATATTTTGATCGTACTGTTACAGATATCCTTCATGGCATTTCCTTGATCACTATATAAAGACATTAGTTTCATTTATGACGGAGAAATTAAATACTTTAATGACATCCACATGTTGAAGAAATTTGCCATAACTAAACCAGCTCTCCAGGATATTCTCAGACCTATTCTCCATAATGACCAGCGTAATCCTCCAACGCAAAAGTAAA
>CAUYON010066053.1:0-16815 GCA_963573935.1 Arctocebus calabarensis | reverse complement strand
TCTCCTAAAACAAAAGAACTTTCAACCCAGGATCTTGTATCCAGCTAAACTGAGTTTCATTTACAATGGAGAAATTAAATACTTCAATGACATCCACATGCTGAAGAAATTTGCTATAACTAAGCCAGCTCTCCAGGATATTCTCAGAACTATTCTCACAATGACCAGCGCAAACCTCCACCACAAAAGTAAACTCACCCAGAAACTATCAAATTTCATCTTCCACAGCAAAGAAAGGACTAAAAATGTCCCCTGGACTTTCTTTTTTTTTTTTTTTTTTTTTTTTTTTATAAAGAGCCTAAATCTGTCACCCTGGAAAGAGTGCTATGGCATCACAGCTCATAGCAACCTCCAATTCCTGGGCTCACGCGAGTCTCTTGTCTCCACCTCCCAAGTAGCTGGGACTACAGGCGCCCGCCACAACGCCCAGCCATTTTTTGGTTGCAGCTGTCATTGTTGTTTGACGGGCCCTGGGCTGGATTCGAACCCGCCAGCTCAGGTGTACGTTGCTGGCGCCTTAGCCCATGGAGCCACAGACACCGAGCCCCCATGTTTCGATTATTATATCATGCTTCTTTATTACTAAAGTTATTCTCCCTTGCATTTGTTAATAATTTACATACTTTTATTTCTGTTTATTTTTAACTTGCATTGACAACTTAGAATATGTAGAATTGTAGTAAAATGAGGGCTAAAATAAGCTTCACTATATGGATAAAGCAATGACTTTGTCTTCTCATTGGTGCTGTTCCCATAAACTCATATTAAATATTCAGAAAACTAAAGTTAGGTCATAGAATGAGAAGAGTAATCAAAGAGGACTTTCTAGGGAAGGTGGGCTTTTAAACAATATTCTGGAACCGGTAAAATCAGTATTAATATTTCCTAACGACTCTGTTTCTTCTTTCTCTCAGGCCCATGAGTGTGAACTGTGAGCACGTGACCCTGTTAAACGCAAGCTCATTCCGATAAAACCACCGCAAGTTAACTGCTCACAGTGACTTATTTTCCCCTGTATGTTCATTCAGAAGTGTCAAACTTTGGCTTCAATATACAATTTTAACGTTATTTCAAAATGGCAATTTTTTAAATTTTAAAATATTAAGGGGCATAAATGCTTTTGTTACATGGATTGGTTCATATAATTCTTACATCAGGACTTTTGGTGTGCCTGTCGCCAGGATAATATTCATTGTACAGGTAAGTTTTATCCCTTACACTCCTCTTCTCTCATCCTAGTCTGATTGCCAGGGTGCTTTATTTACATCTCTCTGTGCTCGAGTTTACCCATCATTTAGCTCCCACTTATTAATGAGGATGTGTGTTACTTGGTTTTCTATTCCTGAGGTACTTCACTTAGGATTATAGTCTGCAGTTACACTCAAACTGCTGAAAATAACATTTTCATAGCTAATTATTCCAGGGTATATATATTCCACACTTATTCTTTATTCATTCCTGAATTAATAAGCACCTTGGTTGATTCCACAACTTTGCAATTGTGAATTGTGCTGCAATAAACATTTGAGTGCAGGTGTCTTTCTTTATAAAATGACTTGTTTTTCTTAGGGTAGATACCCTGTAGTGGGATTCCTGGATTGAATGGTAGGTCTCACAGAAGCATTTTTAAATCATTTATTTCTCAAGGAAGCATTTTTAAATCATTGTATTTTGCCCTTTTGAATGAGAGGAGTGGGTTAAATATTTATGATAGCACTATTAAGATAGTGTAAAATTTATGTGAGTTCTACTCTTTGAAAGTTTTCAGAGTGCAGAGAGGAAGAATAAAAGGATTGGAGAACAATTATTCTCTGGATAACATCTCTTTTGTTGCCGTTAGTCTTAACCTTTGAATTAAGGAAATTTCAGCTATATTAACATTGATGAAATATGGAGCACCTCAAATTAGATGATCCTAAAGGCTGAAGCTCTTCTAGATAGTAATAAAAATTATTTGTGCATTTTCAACAGGTGACAACCATCCTATAATAACTTTCAATTGTCCCTTCTCCTGTTCCAGGTCTAAATGTTCTTCACCTGTAGGCAAATGTACTCAAAAATTATGCAAGATTTTTGCTTTGTTGAAGCACTGAAAATCTGCATACTATTTCCTTTCATTCTTCCAATCAAATGCCTGAACCTAGGAGAAAAACTCAACAACAAAATGAAATATTCTTGGAAATATCATATAGAATTGGTATATTGACAGGGTCATTGAAAGTCTCTTTCTATCACAAATGTTAACTCTTGGGAGCTCATCATCATTTTTGTATTTATTTATTCAGTATTTGTACAGTGAGGGCTTTAAGGTCAAGGACTTTTTTTGCAGGAAACATAAGGTAATAAAAGATGTCTGAAACTTTTTTGTCCTTGAGAAACTTGCAATTAAGATATATCACAGATTAAATGTCAATATAATAAGGTCAGTGATGGTTTGCTGGTAAAGATTGATGGTTTGAGAATATGGAGCCACATACTGCCTCAAAATAAATAAATATTCTGGTGGACACATGACTGAGGATTTCTAGAAAGTTCTGTCCAAGACAGGAACTTGTTATTACCATTTTAGACTCCAAGATACAAAATCAAAGTTTTTCTTAATACGAGTTGGGGCAATTGTTACAGAAATCTCTATTGGTGCAAGTTTTGAACTGACTATTCCTGGGTAAAAAAACATTTAAAAATTTATAGAATTGGAGTACTTCTATGCAACTATAGCAAACAAGCAAGGCAGCAGAAAAGCGACAAAGTATTTATGAGAAATCATAAAAAAATAAGGTCTGTAAAGAAATATTGAGTGCTTGCTTTGAAAATGAATTAACAAAGAAGAAGTAATTCAATCACATAATACAAAAGAAATGCAAGTGCATAAATAGTTAATAAGAACTTTCATAAAATATGATTAACATAATACTATAAGATGAATACAATACAATTTTGGATCTCTAAAAAAAGATAAGATCACTAAACATCACTAAAAGATGTTTTTAGTGTAAAACTTAAAAATTGTGTGTAGAAAACTTCAGTTCATACTAGTGACCTAGTGAAGATATTTTTTTCTCCTATGAAAACTAGTTCATAAATGACATGCATTAAAATTGTGCTGTGCCAGGAATGATACTGGTATTAACTAAATGCAAACCATGTGTGAGATTCAATTTGAAAATTTCATTTATGCAGGTAAAGAAATACATTTTACACAATTTTATTAATTTGCTTAAATTATTGACACATACTTAAAATAAGATAATTGAATTTAATGGAATAAGTATGTGTTTACATACTTACAGGGTTTCAAAAAAATTAAAGACCTAAACATATTAAGATCTAATTTGCTTTATAAGGAATGTAAATATACTTTCAGATATATTATGGATTGGATGTTTAAATATGGGCATGTCTAAATTTATAAAATAACCTTCATTATGTAAAAATATAGAAATATACACATATATTTTATACATATATTTATATATACACAAAATTAATATGTATTGTAAAATGCTTTGTATGTTTTATAAGCACTTTTGAGGTATGTATGTATATATGGAAAATCATATTTTACATATTTGATTGATGTTTTCATATAGATATTCACATCATGTACATGTGTATATATATTCCTCAATAGTATTGTTTATATATATATATACACACATATTTTCTTTTATATATATATATTTAAAATACATATATATATATATATTTAAAATACATATATATATATATATATATACATATATTTTTTTTTAGAGATAGAGTCTCACTTTATTGTCCTCAGTAGAGTGCCATAATGTCACAGCTCACACCAACTGGGCTCCAACTCCTGGGCTTAGGCAATTCTCTTGCCTCAGCCTCCTGAGTAGCTGGGACTACAGGTGCCCTCCAGAATGCTTGATTTTTTTTGTTGTTGTTGTAGTTTGTCCGGGGTCGGGTTCGAACCCACCACCCTCAGTATATGGGGCAGGCACCGTACCCACTGAGCCTCAGGCACTGCCCGCTGGTTATATATTTTATTGGGAGTGTTAGGCACTAAAATGTCAAACATTCGCTATTAGTAGAATGTATTAGTAGAATGTTATAGAAAACTCATAAAGTATAGTAACTAGGTTAGCAATATACTTAGAAAAGTCTCCACTTACTAAGCAAATAATTGTAAGATTTATTTGATTGACAATATGATTATTTACAGAAATAAGTGTGACTAAATTACAGCAACAAAATTATTTAAAACAAAGGGGAATATAGATTGATTGGTAACCCCAGACTATCATGGGTTAAAATAAAAACAATTGAAAATAAGCATATTATATCTCTAGGTAATTATACAAAGATTATATTCAGATATGAATAAAAATGTATATAAAAGAATATAAACTATAGCATAATTCATGAAAACAAAAAATATAAAATTCATCTAAATATCCAAACTTAATGTTATTAATAGAATATATAAGCCTGGGTCTGCTTGTTAACATATTGTTGTTATTGAGCACTGATAAACAGTGTTGAAGGTGATGTGAATTTTCTTATTTATGTCTTTTCAGTTTTCTAAACATACTCCAGTGAATATTTTCATGGAGAAGTCTAATTGAAAAATACTAAATACTAATACTAAATACTAAAATAGGAAAAATATAAAAATAATATGGAGATTAATAAATCAACTTATAAATATACTTATAGAACTTCTATAAGAATGTATACATTAAATTAGCCACATTTGATATTATACTATTCAAGATTTTCTCTTAAGTGCTTCTGATCAAATTTTTAAATTTTAAACAAACGTTCTTCTGAATTTGCATTTTGGATTTGCCTTTTTTAAAGCTGCATGTATATTTAACGATATACTTGCCTTCAATTCCATGTGGTTCTACTTTACAGGTAATAAAGTCAAGAGCAATATTATCTATAGAGCTGATGGCCTATGAAATGTGTGGCAGGACCATATAGCTGTTTTTTATTTCAAATTAAGATGAGGGTACAACTTTTTAGGTTGCATTGTTCTCATTTCCATGTTCAAGTTGTAGTGGGGTCCTTTCCCAGGGGGCATGCTGAACACCTTTGCATTGTGCACATTACATGAGATCCTGCTAACTGCCCTCCCTCCTTCCTCATATAGCTTTTGACACAAAATATTAAACAAAATTTTCTTTTTTTTTGCAGCTTTTGGCTTGGGCTAGATTTGAACCCTCCACCTATGGCATATAGGGCTAGCTCCCTACTCCTTTGAGCCACAGGCACCACCCTTAAACAAATAATTTTTAAAAATTAAAATAAAAAATAATACCACAATAATTGAAATTTTACTCTCCTGGCCTGGTGTTTCATCAGAGTTAATATTTTCAGTGAAAAAAACTTTATAGAGCTATTCAATTTTAGATGAAATTGTGATAACACAGAAAAATTATAATATTCATTATTAAAAAAAATGTAGAAAATAGTGCTGTGTCATATATTTACTATGATAGTAACTGGTTTGTTTTTCATCAAACTTTTTCTCTTTTTTTCTCAACGTAAGAGTTAACATGCTTTATTTTCTATCTTTCCAGGTAGCTAAAGTCATGTGACTGAGTTCTTAACCAATTAAATGTAACCAAATGTGATAAACATAACTGGCAGAAGTGGCAGATAAAATTTGCATGTTATTCTCCACTTTCTTGTGCCTGTAGGTTAGTTTCAGAGAATTTCAGTGAATTAAAGTTCAGTAAAACCCCAATATGGGAGCACCCAGTTCATCTAAGTTAACATATCTGTACATGAGAATAAAATAATTTTATTCTGTCAAGTCAGAAAATTTAAAGTTGTTTGGTAAAGCAGCTAGCGTGGCCTAATATAAAATTAGCATCTTCAAGTGAGACATCCTACAATATAAGCCTAAAATATATGGAATTCATTATGTGAATACAGGCAGCAACCCACAAGGCAACACAGACATCTGTCTTTAAAGATGTCTTATAGGCAGTGTCACTACTGAGGCTATAACTGTAGCATAAGTCATTGGAAAGAATCATATTAATCCTATGTTTTGATGTTTATTGGCTTTCCTGTTTAGGCAAAATAATAAAGAGATTTTCTCACATGATAATATATTTTTTAATTTTTCACAAGATCATATAATATATTTTTTAAATTTTTCACAAGAGAGAAAATGTGGAAAGTCCATGGATTAAGACCCTTTACGTTTTGGAAAATATAATCACTTCGGGAGATCAAATGATAAGATGCAAGATGAACATATGTTTTGAGTTCCAAAGACCCAGAAAGATTTCTCAGTTTAAAAAAGGCAACTAACTTATTAAGAGTCTTATCTTCCGGCCTAACCTTAATTTTTCAAATAGCCTTAAGGTAGTTAGCATTAGCTTGGTTAAATAAATCAGATTTTATGTTTAGAATGGAAGTCTGGGTGAGGTTACTGGCACATGAACTTATTGTATCAGAAATATTCAAAGTTTTTGAAGGAATCCTATATCAAGAAACCATGAGCGATGGCTGCCTTCTCTCCCCAAAGCATCATTGAGATGTTTAGACATTAAAGCAATCTTTAAATTGGATTGATAAAAACTGTGGACCCCATGTAGACCTTTTTGCTCAGTACCCATTTTAAATATAGTTATGAATGATTATATCATATATAGTTTACCATTGACCATATCAAGCTTTAGTGGCAACAACGTCCTTCACAGAGGAAAATTGGTATATAATATTCTAACTTTTTCTCTGTAAAACATTAAGTCAGTGATTTTCAACTGGTGTGCCATGAGAGGATCTTAATTATGCCATGAAAGTTTTAAAGACATTAATTAAATTATTTTTTGTTTTGTTTTGTTTTGTTTATTTGTTTTTAAACAAAGTCTCACTTTGTCACCCTCAGTAGAGTACATGGCGTCATATCTCACAGCAACTTCAAACTCTTGGGCTCAAGCGATTTTCTTGCCTCAGCTTCCTAAGTAGTTGAGACTACAGGCGCCTGCCACAAATGCCTGGCTATTTTTAGAGATGAAGTCTTGTTCTTGCACAGGTTGGTCTTGAACCTGGGAGCTCAGGCAATCCACCTGCCTCAGCTTCCCAGGGTGCTAAGATTACAGGTGTGAACCATCACAGTGGTCTAATTAAATTATTTTCAAAAGAAGTTCAAAGCACAGTAAGTGTTATTCTTTTTTCTCTTTTGTGTTTTTTAATTAACACGATTTAAGTGTCCTGCAGAAGTTTAAGTATAGGTTCAAATGTGCCATGAGACAAAAAAGGATGGAAAGCATGACCATAAATAGTAGCAGCCTCCTGTTGGCCAAGAGCCTTACTGATAACATAAATAGGTGATTAAGACATATTTTGTATATTATATGTATTAAACACTGTATTCTTAAAATAAAATGAGAGACAAGAAAATGTTAAGAGAATCCTAAGAGAAAACATATTTAGTATTCATTAAGAGGAAGTAGATCATCATATATTTTTCATTTTCATCATCTTCATATTGAATAGGCTGAGGAAGAGGAAGAGTTAGTCTTGCTGTCTTTGGCATGGCAGAAGTAGAAGAGACAGAGGAAGCTGAAGGGGAGGTGAGAGAGCCTGGGATGCTCCCTTGGTGTAATTTGAATTACATCCCAGGAGAAGTGGACCTGTGCAGTTCAGATCTGTGTTGTTTAAGGGTCAACTCTATTGTATTATCCAACCAATAGTTCTTTGAAGAATGGAAGGGCACACTATTTGAATGGAAGAGGCATCAAATATATACCAGGATTTTCAGCACAATCCTCAGCCATGGAGAACAATAAAAAATTCCCCAGAGAGAACAGCCAAGCACCATTGAGAGCAAGAGACAATTGCATGACTCTTAGAGAGCAGAATCTGGTTTAAATCAATGAACTTTCTATATCCCTTGAGTCAATGACCGTCCTAATGATGAGGCAGGAATTTCAGAATTGATACGGACAATTTTATGCTGTTTTCTTATGTTCCTCATTTTTCTGATGAGAAAGCTCACTGACTCACTGTCTCCCTATTCTGATGGCACATTGCTGACTGGTAAGTAATGCTTTTTTAGTCCACATTATTATTACCAGGAGGATCTACTGAGGACCATGCATTCACTGCAAATGACGGATTTTTAACTGACTATAATAACTAAATGGAGGTTTAAGTTGGTTATATTGGGGAGAATATTATTATATTTTATGTTGTAGAAATGAGGAAAATGTGTATTTTATTTCTTCGAGTATACAAATATGTTTCATTTTCCCACTAGACTCAAGCTAACTTACCTGTTCCATTTTCCCATCTGTTGTGTGTCTGAGGCTTAGTTAATGAGCTAGAATTGGAAGTGATGCTCACCACCTTCAGGCCTGGCTTATATATGTACCTTCATGATTCTTTCCATTCTCCTTTTCTCCTTTTGTCCAGTTGGTTGCAGAGATCCAGGAGAGGACTGTAAGATCCTAGGGCATGATAGATTCACAGATAGAGGAACCTGGGTCTTCAAATCAACATCAAACACCAGCACTGAATGAAAAATGAGACTCTGTTGGGTTAAACTTCTGCAATTTGTTCATGAGAACAGGTTGTCGAGGCAGGTAAATATATTGGCTCTATGACCAACACATTCCTTTCTGGCACTCAGTGTCACCTATAGAGCAAGGACAAATGATACCTACCATAGTGATTTAATTAAGATAAAAATATATGTAGAACTGTTAAGGTAAAAAATGAAATAAAAACAAACAATATAATGAGAGAATGGGAGGCATATTCTCAAAAGGTAGAGTGTTAAATCTAAAACTCATGAAAAACAAGGAATCTTAATTTACTGTGAAAGGTTCAAATGACCCTAGTCATTGATTTCTTTGGCCCAGTAGTAAATTATTTTTCTATAAGAATTGAGTGGTTTTATTTTTCCATGATGCTCTGGATCATGTGTGGTTCTCCACAACTTCCTATTGAATTAGGGAAGACTAAGGTTGAATAAAGTTAAAAGAGAAAGCTTCATGCTTGGGTAAATAAAAATCATACACGGGAATAAGAATTGAACTTGGACTAAAGAGAAAGGGAAACAGAAACATCAGCATCTCTCTAACTGGAAGGAAATGAATAGAGATCATGCTAATTGACAAAGGGAGTTTATGCAGAGGTGTGGATGTGTGTGAGGCTCCTTTGAAGGTTGAATAGGACTCTGCCCAATGTTTGTTTCCATGGCTGTTGAGTATCTACCACAGTCCTGGTGCTGAGTAAGGAAATGGTAGAATCTCAATGAGTTAAAGGAGGGAGAAAGAAATAAAGCCTGTTTCTCCTTGCTAATGGTTTGATTGTTATGATTCAATCTCCTTTTTCACATTTAGAGTATAAGGGTTTGAACACAATAAGCAAGAGAATGCAATGAAGGCTATGTTAACCAGTTTGGTGAAAATATTTCAGACTGTATATGGAACCAGTTCATTGTATTCCATGATGGCATTATTGTACATAGCTATGATTTAGTAAAAAAAAAAAAGAAAACAGACAGAATTCATATTTGTGTCCCCATTTAGATTATTGCCACATTTTAGCAGGTAAGACTTTAGTCTGTTAAGTTTGTTCTACAATGAAGGTTAATTGATCATTATTATTTTGTGTGTGTGTAGAGATAGAGTCTCACTTTCAAAGCAACCTCCAACTTCTGGGCTTAGGCAATTTTCTTGCTTCAGCCTCCCAAGTATCTGGGACTACAGGCGCTCACCACAATACCTGGCTATTATTTTGTTTTGCAGTTTGACCGAGGCTGGGTTGGAACCCGCCATCTTTGGTATAGGGGCTGGCGCCCTACTCGATGAGCCACAGGCACCGCCCTTGATTATTATTTTTGAAAAGAACATCTCTAATAGATTTAAAGGTTATCAAAAGTCTATTCAAATTTAAATAAAGTATCAATTACGTTTAGGAAATTATTTGTTATCACAAGCTTAATTTATAGGCCCAAAGTGCGAAGCTGGCAATGGCAATGATGGGAAGAAATCAGATGTACCTTGAAATGAGGATATTAGTTCTCAAGATGCTGCAATGAGGGAGGTCCCAACTTGACTCTTGTTGAAGGCTGCCATCATCTCCCATTTCTCTTGCTTGGGTGTCCCTCCCTCTATCACATGTCTGGCAATTGCTCATAGCAGTGATTCTTAATCCTTCCCACCGGCAGTTTAAATCATGTTTTCTCCAGAGCCCTTTTTCATAGTTAGCATATTAATTGTTCTTCATTCACTCATTTATTCATTGATCCTTCTTTCTTTTATTCATTTGTTGATACGTTCTAGGTTCTTCTCTGCCTGCTGTAGGGAATCTAACAAATTATGGATTTTATCAAACTAAATTGGCTACCTGTTTTCTGCCCTATTTTTCAAGAACTACACTATGGTTTACTTAGTCCCTCTCATTCAGTCCCGATCTTTTAATGCACAAGTACTGACGTGACACATGTTAACTACAAGGAAAAGAATTCCTTGTAATGTGATTGCTGGATTGATTACAAAGGCAGTTTAGAGAGGGGAGAGAAAGTCTTTCCTAACGTGTAGAATTGTTAATAATTAAACAGAGAGGAGCTTCTACTTCTTTATACAGGAGGCATGAAAGTACAAAAACTTATGTCAGGTGTATAAGGATTCTATCCCAAGGAATAATACACTACCAAAAAGGATGATATAACTACTGTTAGTTGAATAATTACTCTACAATAGCATTATGTAAATGATTTATGTGAGTTTTTCATTTAGTCTTCACAATTATAGGTGAGGAGAATCTCTGTATTTGTTATGCCCATTTTATGGATGGAAACAGTGAGCCAGAGAAAAGTAAAGCAGCTGCTAAGTGGTGGGGAAGAGCTGCAGATCCAGATTTGTCTGACTCCAATTCTCATGCCACACTAGTCTCCTCAAAGCGCAGCAAGTGAGGTGTTTATATTGTTTTAGTTTCCTTGATACTTTTTTGGACCTATTTTATAATTAAATTCACATAGTCATTCTGTGAGCAAAACACTCTTGTTCTCTCTACTTAATATCTGCGGAAATTGAGGGCCTATTGTGCGATTTCACCCAAAGGATAATAGCCCTGTGTTGGAGAGTGGTATTTGAACCTAAGTATGATATAATATTTTATCTTCATTTCTCTGCCTCTAAGTCATAACCACACAGATATTTTTCTAATAAATTCATGTACATTCACACATGTATATGTTCCCAGGGGCCTTACTCAAATAAAAAAAAATCATCATTATATACATAGTGAACGCAAACAGCAAGCTAATGAGATTTGAAATGAGCACAAACTTTGGGGTAGCTATATATTCTGTCTAAATAAAAGCAACGTGGGAATTACAAGAGCTACTACCTGGGAACTTCAAAGGAAATGTGCTGTCCCTATTAAGAGCTTTTAATTCAAACTTATCTGAAACAGAATGTCTGCTAGGAGAATTTTCTATGCCACACTCATGCATATCATTTCCCACTGGTCAATCTGAGGCATAGAAAAAAAAAAATGGAAATTTCAGGTGTTAAATTAGTCACCCTGGGGCACATCTACATAGTCCCTTGAATGCGGTAAAGGAAATATATGGAATGTGACAAAGAAAATTAATTAAAATGGGCAATAAAGACTGCCAAGTTCAAACACACTGTGGCCCCTAGCACATACCAGTTCTATAGCTGCAGGCCAGACTTCATGAAATCCAGACAAGTTAAAGTATACTGTTTATACTTTAATAAGGAAAGCGTATTTTCATGTTTCTTAGCCTTGTTAAAATCTATACTTACCAACCTGCATTTGAGAATTCTAAAAAGGAAAATTTACTGGAGTCCTAATTCTGTCTTCAGCAAAACATACAAGTGTTTAATTTAATTTTATTTTGGAAATTTTCGCTAAGAGTGATTTAAGTTATTCAAAGAAAAAGATTAACCTATTTTCCAATGAACACTGACATAAGCTTTAAGATGAGATATAAGACAGAGTTTATTTATTAAATAATATTTTCAATATTCATCTAGGTTTCAATTTTTTGGTATCCTTCTACTAATATCATTTTAATCATTTTTTTCTTTCTTCATTATTTCCATGTTTATCTTTCATCAATGACCAGAGAATCCCTCTTTGGTTTTCTTTTGGTGAATATTTAAACATGCTTTCTGTGGGGTTTCCCCTTATAGATAGAAATCTACTATTCCTTTATCATCTCTTCCTATACTTTTGTAATAAGCAGTGGCAATATGGGAGGGGAACTTAATGTCTATTCCATATTTTCCATAGTCTTTTATTTTAAGATCTTTACATGTTCCTTTATTTCCTTTCGTACATGCCTGGCCTCTGTTTCTAAACTTCCTAGTTAGACTTACCTGATAGTTCCACATCTAAGGTTTCTGTTATTCTGTGAGGGAAGAAATTATCATTGAGCTGTCATTTTCAAGACTTGCTGTACATGAGTGAAGCCAAATTTATATCGATCAAAGTGACATGTTTGCAGAGCCAAGTAAACTGAAGCATCCATATAATTGATGACTTGTTATATTTGGTGATAAACAGACATTTTAATTAAGTTTGGGTTGAAGCTTTTAAAAACTTCTGCCTGAATTTTATTACTTACAACAAATAGGGCCTCGGATGAAGGAAGAAATAAATAGCATAACACATCTTATACATACACACGGGCTAAGGATGCAGGTATTTGGAGACGCTGTAAAAATACCAAGAATACCCCATCAACTCATAAAAGGTATTTCTAGAAAGCTGAGCAGCAAGAGAGATGCTCTCTCTCTACAAAACTCACAAATGCTTACAGGAACAGACATAATAGTAATGGAAAATAAGAAGAAAAGTAATTCCCATAAATATAGTAGTCTGTCCTTACTGACTGGTTTTTTTTTTTGGGGGGGGGTTGTTTGTTTTCTGTGTTTGCTTTCAGTGGTTACCAGTGTCAACCATGGTAAGAAAATATTAAGAGGAAAATTCCAGAGAAAAACGAATCACAAAATTCAAATTGTGGACCTTTCTGTGTAGCATGTGGAAATCTCTTGTCACTTCACTCTGTCCCTCTAGCCGCACATGAATCATCCCTTTGTCCAGTGTGCACATTCTGTGCACACACTGACAATCACCCAGGAGTTGTCTTGGTTATCATATCAATAGTCACACTATCTATCACGGTGCTTGTGTTCAAGTCACCCTTGTTTCACTTGAGAATGGCCCCAGAGTGCAAGAGAAATGATGCTGGCATATTGTCATAATTGCTGCACTTTATCATTATTATCATTACTATGTTACAGTGCCTGATTTATACATTAAGCTTTATCATACATATGTTTGTATAGGAAAAAATCATATTATATGTGACTGCCTTCCCAACCACCAGGCCATGGACCAGTACCTGGCCACAGCCTGTTAGAACCAGTCAGCACCACTGCCTGAGCTCTGCCTTCTGTCCCTTCTCAACCCTCTCGACCTCTCCCAACCACCTCTATTCATGCAAAATTTGTCTTCCAAGAAACTAATTCCTGGGGCCAAAAAGTTAGGGTCACTGGTATGCAGAGTTGGACACTACTTGAGGTTTCAGGCAGCCCCCGTGAGCCTTGGAACATATCCTGTTGTATTCAGGAACTGCTATGGATAGCTGTATCAAATCCCCTTCCTATGGACTATTTTGTCTTTGAAATCTGTTGTCATGTTTTGAAATGTGTTGTTACTGAGTGGAATGGTTGGCAATGGCAACAGAGGAATGAACACTGAATCTGCAGGTCTCATTTCAGCCCGTTGGCTGCAGCACAGTCCCAGGTTGTGTGTCCTGTGTCAGAGGCTTACGCAGGCTCTTAGGCCTGAATTTTGCATCTTCTTGCAGAAAGACACAGAAACAGCAAACCTAACATGCAACTTTAAAGGTGACTTTTTTAATATAGAAAAGTCTGCTAAATGTTTACACTCTGCTGTTTTGACAGGCAAGTGCAGGCATAAATGATTTTTAAACTCTGTAAGTTTATTATGGATTTGAATACAATAAAACAATCTTTCCCTCAAATCTTGGTGGTTTTGTTTGGTAGGACCGTCATAACAAAGTACTGCAAGGTAGGTGGCTTAGGAGACCGAAATCTAATTTCTTTTAGTTCCAAGCACTAGAAGCCTAAAATTTAAGTGGCAGCAAATTTGGTGTTTGCTGAGGGATCTCTCCTTGACTTATAGATTGCCCTCGTCTCCCTTTGTAGCCGCATGATTGTTTTTGTGAGCACAGAACCCTGGTGCCTCTCTGTGTGCCCCAATTAATTTTTCTTATAAAGACTCTAGATTGCATTATACTTTACCCCAACAGCTTCGTTTTAACTTAATCAACACTTAAAAGGGACTATGGCCAAACTCAATCGTAGTCTGAGCTATTGGGGGTTAAAGCTTCAACATACGAAATTTAGAGGTAAACAATTGAGCTCAGAACACCTGGTATAGTAGCAATTAAAGTTCACAAATACACCTCTTGAAAATTGTCACTGAAATGAGGATTGAGAACAGGATCAAAATCCATTTGATGAATCATTTGAACAAAAGGATTTACAAATGCAGAGATGGGTTATTTTATATATCAATAACATTTAGAAGCACATCTACAGGATTGCTGTTTGAGTCATATGTTTACTCACAATTGTTCTGAGTCATTATAATATTCCATGCTTTTATACAATATTTTCTAGTTAGAAAGCACTTTCTATTCATTATTTAATTTTAGCCTGGAAATATCCATGTGAGTGCCGGTGTTGACATGCAGAATTTTTTGTTTGTCTGTGTTACATGAGTCAGAGTGTCATAGAGGTTGAGTTCAAGGACATCTCTCTTCAGAAGACATCTCTGTCACCTTGTATCCTGACTGGCATTCTGCTGGCTTTACTCTTTTCATTGGCACCAAGGGTTATCTGATGATTTTTGTGAAATGGATATCTTTTTTTAATAAATTGGAACATCATATTGAAATCTACTATTTTAAAGATACTATATATGCTAAGAAATATATTCTTTACCTTATTAGGTACAAGATTTTAATCCAAATTTATGAATCTATTCACAAAATTACTTTTAGTAGTATGATTTAGGAGTTTCATTCTATTCATGATACTAGACTGTTATCATAATTTATAATTTCACCTGTTATTTTGATCCAACTCCTACCCCCTTCATTCCCCCCCCCAAAAAAAATAGATACTCAGGGAAGCACACTGCATTGGATGATCCTTAAAAAAGATATTTTCACTTCTCTTTCTCTTTTCTATGTCTTCATTTTTTTTTTAATTGAGATAGAGTCTCACTTTTTTTCCTAGGCTAGAGTGACATGGCATCAGCCTGGCTCATGGCAACCTCAAACTCCTAGTGATTCCGGAATTTCAGGTTCTTGGTCTTGGTGATTTGAAGAATAAATCCACGGAGCACAGATTAGTGGCAAGACAATTTATTTACAGAAAAGAATACAAAAAACACTAAAGCTTCCAGTAGAGAGAGAGAGAACTCAAGTCGGGAGAGAAAAGCTTTCTCCGTTTCTGTCCCGGTCTCTCCCCGTGTCCTCATCAGGGCTCTTTGTCTAGGGGTATTTATAGGTGCATGGGTTCCTTGGCCAGGAAATGAATGAACACAGTCCCTTACGCTGGGGCAAGGTGAATGAATGTATTAATGAATGGACACAGTCCATTCATGGAATTGAGACCTAGGCATAGGAAATGGGGGTTCCGTATTTAGTCCTAAGTGTAAAGTGAAGGAGACATCAATGCTCTGGTGTCTCCCTAGCTTTGTCTGGCCCGTTTAGCTATTGGAACCTCAGGTGGGGGCCAGAGGCGCCCCTCTTGCCTATCGTCCAGCCCACTAGTTCCTCAGCCGGCTGCCGCCGCACCAACCCTGCCAAGGTGGAGACTCAGCTCCGCTGAACTGGCTGGGGGGCCAAATGTCCTGTATCACCAGGTTCAAGTGATTTTGCTGCTTCAGCTTCCCAAGTAGCTGGGACTACAGGCCTCTGGTAACAGTCACCTTGTTTTTCTATTTATAGTAAAGATGGAGATTTTTCTCTTGCTCAGGCTGCTTTGCTGAGCTCAAGTGATCCTCCTGGTTCAGCCTGCCAGAGTGCTAGGATTACAGGCATGAGCCACCACATCTGGCCTTCACTTCCCTGTTTTAAGCATAGCTAGCAGCTAGTATAGAGATAAAATAGGCTGCACAAACACACACCTCTGCAAAAAAAAAAAAAAAAGATAATTTGTTCTTTCAATGGAGTTCTTTCAATGAGGTCAAATAAAATAAGGATGATTTTTGTTGTCTTCTCTGTAATGAGGGACATGTTATTTCTCTATAGTAGAGGTCTTTCAGTATTACTATGATTTGTAGATATTGATGCTGTATTTGAGTATCTATATATATTTGAGTATACTTTTTTTTTTTGTAAGACAGAGTCTCACTATGTCACCGTCCATAGAGTGCATGGCATCACATTTCACAGCAACTTCCCACTCTTGGGCTTACGTGATTCTCTTGCCTCAGCCTCCCAAGTAGCTGGAACTAAAGGCACCCCCCACAGTGCCTGGCTATTTTTAGTTGCAGTTGTCATTGTTGTTTAGAAGGCCTGGGCTTTGTTCCAAGCTTTCAGCCTCTGGGTATGTAGCTGGTGCCCTAACCACTTAGCTACAGGCACCAAACCTATTTGAGTATTTTTTTTTATTTTTTTTTTATAATTTTATTGAATCATAATTCTGTACATTGGTGCAATCATAGGGCACGATTCATATACATTCAGAAATGTTTTGATCGTACTGTTACAGATAGCCTTCATGGCATTTTCTTGATCAC
>CAUYON010066051.1:0-16410 GCA_963573935.1 Arctocebus calabarensis | reverse complement strand
AGTGGGAGGACATCTGAACTCTGCTCACTTGTTTGTATGGAGGTATGGAGTATACTGCGAGCTGTTCTCTTGGGGGAGGGTACTCTCATCCACTTGGTGATGTGCTCTGTACCTTTATTTGTATCCTTGGGGTCGCAGGTTGCTCCAGCAGGGTTGATGTGCATTCTTCGACCTTGTGTGTTGGCTCAGCTCCAAACCGTTGGCTTTCTTGCTAAATTTCTGTCCTTTAACTCTCCTTCTGGACGGGAGCATCTGCAGAAAGCTGGCTACAGACCGCCATCTTGGCTCCTCCCCCTATCCAAAATTTTTAATTCTTTCTGGTTGAGTCTAGGAAGTTGACATACTTCTAGGTATTATCATATTTCTAATCATAGAGTTTTTTGTAGTAATCATTGAGGATTTTTAAAATTTCTGTGGTATTAGTTGTTATTTAGCATTAACAATCATTTCTGACTGACATTAGAGATTTTATTTTTCTGTTTCTGGTTAGGCTAGCCAAAAGTTTATCATTTTTATTAATCTTTTCAAAGAACCAATTTTTTGTTTCATTGATCTTCAGAATAACTTTTTTGTTTCTAATTTCATTTAATTATGCTCTAATTTGGTTATTTCTTTTCTTCTGCTGGGTTTGGGGTTGGAATGTTCTTCCTTTTCTAGTTGCTTCAGATGATCCATTAAGTTGTTGACTTCCTCTCTTTCTGTTTTTTTGGTGAAGTCTTCCAATGTTATAAAGTTCCCTCTTAAGAAAGCCTTTACAATATCTCACAGGTTTTGATAATTTGTGTCTTCCTTATCATTTTGTTCTAAAACTTTGGTGATTTCCTTATTAATCTCATCTTTGACCCAGCTATCATTCAGCCTAAGGTTATTTAGTTTCCATGACTTTTTTTGAGTATGAAGATTTCTGTTGCTATTAAGTTCAACATTTATTCCATGATGGTCTGAGAAAATATAAGGAATAATTTCTATTCTTTTAAATTTGCTGAGGTTAGACTTATGTCCTAAGATATGATCAGTTTTGGATCATATCATCAGTTTATGATCATATCATCAGTTTATGATCCATGGGCTGATGAGAAGAATGTGTATTAAGTTTTATTAGGATGAAATGTTCTGTAGAGTTTTGTTAAACTTGATCCTAGAACTTGATCCTAGTCCTTAAGATCCAAATGGACTTAAGTCCATTATTTTTTTATTCAATTTCTCTATGGAGGATCATCCAAAAATGACAAAGGGGTGTTAAACTCTCCAACTCTAATAGTGCAGAAGATAACAAATTGTTCACATCTGTTAGTGTTTGTTTATAAATTAAGGAGCATTACATAGGGCATATGGCTGTTAATTATCAAAATCTCTTCATGTTTAGTGTTTCCCTTGACAAATTGTCCTTGCCTTTGTTGATTTAAATCCTATTGTATCTGCAAATAAAATTGTAACCCCTGCTTTTTTCTGATTTCCATTTGCTTATATTATAGATACCCATCACTTCACTATGAGTCTTTTTTTATCCTTTGAGGTAAGATGTGGCTCTTGCAGACAACATATATCTGGCCCAAGTTTTTGTATGTAGTCTGACAACCTGTTCCTCTTTAGAGGACCATTCAAGCAATTCTCATTAATTGAGAAAATTGATTGGTAGGGTAGTGTTGTGGCCATTATGATTTTCAAAGATTCAGTGAATATTTTTAATTCTTTCACCATTGTTGAAATTAGGTTTTGTTTGATAAATTCTGGGTGAGTTTACTTTGGTTGTAGACCATTGTGCTGGCTCTTATGGAAAATGGGTCTGAGTATTTCCTGGAGACTTGATTTAGTTATGTCAAATTTCCTCAGCATGTATATGTCAGTAAAGTATTAGATTTTTTCCATCACAAATGAAACTCAGTTTAACTGGATATAGTATCCTGGGCTGAAAATTGTTTAGTTTTAGAAGATTGAAGGTCGACGACCATCTTCTTCTGGCTGGAAAAATTTTAGCTGAAAGATCTGCAGTCATTCTAATATTTCTGCCTTTGTAGGTCATGCTTTTTCTGGCTGCTTGTAGAATTTTCTCCCTCATATTAACTTTGGCAGAGTTAATTACAGTGTGTGTAGGAGATGCTTTATTTATATTGAGTCTTGCTGGGGTTCTGAAACTGTCTACTATCTGAGTTTCTGCATCTCTTGAAATGCTCAGGAAATTCTCCTCCATAATATCTTGGAGTAGAGATCTGTGCCTTTAGGAATCTCCTTCAGGAATTCCTCTTATTCTTCTCCTTCAGGAATTCCTGTAAGTCATATGTTCGATCTTTTGGACTGATGCTGCAACTCTCTAAGGGAATGATTTGTCTTTGCCTTCCATTTTTCTGCCTCTTTCAATGCTTGGGATTGTTCAAAAGCCTTGTCTTCAATTTCAGAGATCCTTTCTTCTGCCTGATCAACACTATTGCTGGGAGACTTTACTGTATTTCAAAGCTCCTGGAATAACTTTTTCATTTCCTGAGCTCTAGCTCTTTTCTTGTTATGTCCATATCCTTGGTGATTTTGTATTTGAAGTCATTATTTTCTTGAGAGAAATTTTGAACAACTCTTTGAATTTCTATTTCCATATTTTCTTCCATTGTATCCATTTTTTTTGCTATCCATACTCTGAATTCTATTTCTGACAATTCAGCCATTTTGTCTATGAATGACATCTTCCATTTTATCTCCTTTGTCATTCCTTGGGGGAGTTAATCTACTCTTATTATTGATGTTGCTAGAGTTCTCCTGGGTCCACTCCATGATTATTTTCTGCAATTTGGCTAGTAAAACTTGTAAGAAAAGATTCAATTGAGAGTCCCAGGAAGTGGAGTTAATCGTCCCTTTACCAATGGCCTGGGGCTGGTGATTGTGGTTTTTCCCATATAGCTTTACAAAGGTTTCTTTCAGAGCTATAGCCAGAGACTCTGAGAACCTGCTTAGTGTGACAACACTAACTGGCTCTGTCTTGTAGTCAGCCATCTGCTATCCAATCCTAATGGGTCTCAGTATAGGCTGAAATCTCAGCTGAGGAGAGATACAAGCAACTGGTGCCCCATCCTCCACCAGTGATAGCTGGAGGAGGAAAATCAGTCCCTCCTGCTACAAACCAACCACTGCTAAATCTTGGAGTGTCCCTGTGTAGACAGCCCATGTCAAGAGTTCTAATCTGATTGTTTAACTCTCCACAGGAATAGTTCAAAGCATCTCCAGTGACCCGATAGTAGGTCTCCACAGGCAGTTATGTCCTAAAAAGCTGAGGGGCTGGAGTCTCATTCCCTCTGGTGAGCAATGGAGATAAGAAGGTACACCTTGCCAAAGAGTCAGTCCAGGGGTGTCAGTGCCTCCACCTTCCACCATGCACCATGGTAAGCAACCCCAAAGGGCTGGAGCCTGGCTCCTTCCAGTGAACAATGGAGTCATAGATGTGCACTTGCCAAAGTCAGAGAGGAGTCAGTGTGTCTGCCCTTGCTGAACACTGTCAGCAGCAACCCCAAGGGTCTGTAACCTGGCTCCTTCTGGTGAGCAACAGAATCAGGGAAGTTCACTGCCAAAGGCTGACCTGGGGCATGAGTGCCTCACCTGTTGTACACCATTGTGGTGTAGTGTATCTCTCTTTATTATATGTCCCTCTCTCCCTGCACTCCCCAAATTTGACTTGAGTCATGAGTCACTTTTTCTCCACTGCTGTCCTATAACCCACAGAATACCCAAACCTCTCAAGAAATTGCCAAATACTCTGGGTCTTGCAGGGGGCAGGCATTCAGACCATAAGGTAAGGAGGGAAGGGTGAACTGGGAGTTCAGAATTGTGGGGAAATTTTATGCTCGGCAGGATGATGCCTAGGCTCATAAGTGGGACCTCCCTGGAGAAGGAGGCCTGGTGTTTAGCACCTTTCTTCCATGGGGTAAAATAAGAGGGATTTTATTCCCTGTTTGCTTGAAGAGAGCACACAGCAAGCCTCTCTCTTAGGGGAGGGGTCTCTTGTCCTTTTGGTGATGGGCTCTGTACCTGGAATATTCCTGGAGTTGCAGCTTGCCTCAGCAGAGATGATGTGCACTTAGCTATTTGCTTTCTTAGCTCAGCCCACCACCTTCAGGTTCTTTGAGTCCATTCTGTCCATTATCTCATCCTCTGGATGAGAGCCTCTGTTCAAAGCTGCCTGCATTTGGCCATCTTACTTCCCTTCTCTGGATCTGATGCTTTTCTCTCAACCTCTAACAAAAGTGTCCAGCTGTCTTTGCTCTTCTGAATTCCTTCAAGGAGCTCCTTATGAATTTCATAATACTTCCTTAACTTTATCTTGGCATCATGTAGCTGGAACAGAGCCTCTGTGTCACTCTTAGCATAGTAAGGGGCAAACTCATCTCTGGCTGTAAAGAAATAAGTCCTAACACCCAGCCAGCTCTAATCCTGTTGCCTCAATCATTTTCTTCTTATTTTACATTTTCAGTTCTTCCAACTGATTCACTTCTAATTGTAGTTTCCATAACAAATTTTGCAGTGTTGTAACATTCTCAAAGGATAAGCAGAAGGCATCTGTACCTCCACACACCACATCTCTTTCAAAGCTTATGTCTGGTGTATGATCTAATTTTTCCATACACAGTATGATGTTTCTTTATGTCAACCACCTCTTGATGCCCAGATGCCCTGTTTCCCTCAAAGTTGCCACATGTTGTCTGAAGTGACTCAGCTCTTCTAAGCTGGGAATGGAGGCACTGCCAATATCATTATAGGGCATACAAAGAATTTCTCACAATTCTTGACCTTGCTTTTGAAATAGCTTCAGTTTCTGTTTTCTCTCCCATTTCTGTTTTCACATGAATTCCACCAGTGGGTGAAAATCTTCTTCTAGTTGTAAGATGGTTGTCTCTTCTTCCTTCTCTTAGTGAGCTCCAATCAGCTTGGCATTGAGCTGGACCTACTCCACACGGGCATAAGACAGCGAAAGGTCTGCTTACTTGCTCGCCTTTACACCCAAAATCCTCAAGGGAGTTTTTCGAGTTAACACTTCTTCTTTTACCTCTTCTAACTCAGTCAAACCAGAGTTTGCCTATCTGTCTTGTAGCAATATATGTTTTGTCAAGGTAGCCAGTCCTCTGTAATTCCAAACACAATGAGAATTCTGTTTTTGAATTTTTTGATTCAAGTAGTATTTTTCATAGTAATCATTTTCTCATTACAACATTATTTCAATAAGGCTACCAAGAAAACATCTCTTACTTGAAGGTCTTCCCATGTTAATAATTTTCCACTGCCAATTTCCTCTGTTGACATCTTTTCTACATGGGACTTAATGCTCCTACAAGCCAATTCTTACCATTGGGATTCAGGTCTTAGCTCTTTTTTTCTCTATGAACACTTCCTATCTGGGTCATCTCAACCAGTTTCATAAATTTAATACTGTTTTCTACATATACTATATTGCTGTCCTCGTCCTAGTTTCTGTCAGATATCTCAAATTCACCATGTTCAAAAATGAAATTGTGACTTCCCTTCCACATATTCCCTATTTAAGTTGGAAGACAATAATTTCTTCTGGTTGCTTGTGTCCAAAAAATCTGGGAATCCTCATTCTGTTTTCTATCACACACATCTAATCTATCCAAAGAAACCACAGACACATGCTTTTTAAACATATAAAACCCTGTTATTTATCAACACATAAACTAAACTACACCACCTTGATAGTGAGCACAAATTCTCTCTGCTCAGATTACTGAAATAACCTCTGGACACTTATCTGATTCTACCCTTACCTGCTATTCTCACCATAGATGCCAGAGCAAACTGTTAAAAAGTCAAATATGTTTATTCTCTGCAGATAACAATGTGTTTGCAAAGGTTGTTATTTCTCTCAGAATCAAAGTTCTATGAAGGCCTACAAAAAAAGTCCTTTGTGATCTGGCTCTATTGTTTTGATTTCTATGATTCTCCTACTCATTCAGTTCCTTCTAGCTATATTTGAATATCAGGTATCTTTATGTCTTAGGGTGTTTTACATGGTTGCTGCCTTGTGTTAGAGAGTTTTTTTCTCAGGGTAAATACAATATTCTACATCTTTTATTTCCATCTGACATGCTCTCAGCTCCCCCTTATGTGGGTGCAGATGAGTGCAGATATAGGTTAATAGCACCTGACTTAGCTGCATCCTACTCCAGGATTCCTAGTGTTATATTGCACGGGCATCTTGAGGAGCTCATTAATTTATTCTGGTGCATATATGAACCTGGGAATATGAGAAATATGAGTACTTGCTGGAACAACCAATGACATTTGGGGGTGTGGAAATTGATGGATAAAAATTACCTCCTTTGTTTAGAGTGGACAATTCTGATGTTTCTTCTTCATGACTCTTCATGTGGAATTGAACACAGTGATGACAACATTATCATTGGATCCATTTCCCCTGTATTACTATTTTAATCTTTTACCCTATTCTTGTTTATTGGACTAATTTTCTGACATGCATAGAATCCTAAGTTCTGCCTTTATAGAAACTAAGTTATTTCCTTGCTTCATTCAATATTGACTCCAATTACTTCTCCAATGAGTTGTACAATGATCTTTTTATTGAAAATTTCAACCTTATACTCTCCCCAAGCCAGAATCCCTATCATCATTTCTTTGATTTTAAAACAACAAAGAGCAAATAGTGAACTTCATCTATAATAGTATGTAGTGTAATCATCATATTCTTTTATTATCCTTCTGCAACCTTTAGCAAACTTGTCCTCATAAGGGGTCAGTCTGTTTTATTCACGGATGTTTTCTTCAGCCATTCAGTAAAAATATTTGCATCCTTTTACTTTACTAAATATATTTACTGAATTTTTTGTAACTATAAACTTAAATAGAGTTTAAGCTTAAGATGTAAAGAATGTCAATACTTAGAGGATGTGCTAGAATAGGAGAGTGAAATGAAAAATGAGGAAAGTGGGCAGTGGAAGTATCGAATAGAAGTGAAGAAAGGATGTTAAGAAGGAGATAGTGCATCTTAGAAGTGTACAGGCAAACCTTACTAAATGCAGAATGCAAATGTCTTCATACAATAACTAAGAAAATGCCATGAAAGCTATGTTAATCAGTTTGATGAAAATAGTTCAGATTGTATATGAAACCAGCACATCGTACCCCTTGATTGCACTAATGTACACAGCTATGATTTGATAATAAAAACAATTAAAAAAAAAAGGAGATAGTGGACAATTCAGGCAAATGCTGTGTAATCAGGATGAGTGAAGGCAGGTAGGTGACCAGGGCATCTTCATCTAGAGGTCATTTTTTTACCCAAATGAGAGCACTTTCAGGGAGATTGGAAAGTGCTAATACCAAAAGAGATTTCACAAACTTGAGTCTGAATATAGGCACTTCTAGATAGTTTTATGTAAAGAGCTAAGATTTATAGTTACAGTTGAAAAAGCATGTAAGCTTATTAAATGGGTGATTGTGTAGGTATTGATCAACATAGAGACATTTTCATTGAAAAAAAGTCAGTTTCCTGAGTAGGGAGAACTGTATAAACACTCAGTAAATATATAGAAAATATTTTATATGTAATCCCACATATTCTATCTATAATCCTCTGATAAAAGTAGAGAATTGTTATTTCCCGTCTATAGAGAAGTGAAAGGGGTCAGAATAAGTAATGTGTATAATATTATGCAGCTAGACCTTGTGGCAACCATGATTCAAGCCAAGGCTTTTGATTCTGAAGTTTTTCCATGCTTTTTGGAAAAACATTAATTTATCTTAAATTTGGATGTGGTAAATGTGTGTTGCCCTTGGGCTTTTAGATGGAATAACAAGACATATTTAGAACAGTAAGTATGAAAAACTGTAGAACTCAAACTTGGCTACCTGACACTATTAACTATGGTATATTAGAGACATTACCCTGTTTCCCAAACATTTGATTTTCTCATATTGAAAAGAAAGGTCATTAACTTTCTAAAATACTTACATTATTCATTGACTGCTGTTTATTGCATCACCTCATTGGATTCTCATAATAACCTCACTGAAAAGAGGAGTTTCCAGGTCCAAACTGGGCAACGTCAATGTTTAAAGCCTTGAAGGAAGAGAAGAGAAAAATGAGCATGAGGGGAGAGAAAGGTAAAAAATTGTTAACAATAAATTGTATGTGTGTGTGTGTGTTTTGGCATGGAAGCCAGAGGTCAGTCTTGTTAAAGATAAGAAGACTATGTGAAGACAGGAAAAAGATGGCTATGGATAAGCCAAGAGAGTGTTCTCAGGATATATCAATTTGGATGAATACTTTGACCTTAACATCTAGATTCCAGAATTGTGAAGAAATACATTCCTGTTGTTTAGGCTGCCAGGTGTTCTCTTGGAAGCTCCAGAAAACTTATTTTTGTAGTAGGAAGTAGAGTGCTGCTATTGACAAATACTTAAAAATGTGAAGATTTCCTTGAATCTGAGAAATGGGAAGGGGCTAGAAAAATGTTGAAAGGCATATTTTCAAAAAGCCTCAGATCTCTTTGAAGAGATTGTTGGACAAATAAAGAGATTTAAGGTAATTCTGATGAAGACTCAAAATGAAGAGAGGAGAGCTGTAGGGCAGACCTTGATCATCTCAGAGAAGACATATCATTGTGAATGGATGTTGGTAGAGTGTGATCATTACAGGTACATCTGGTGAGGTCTCAGACATGAGGTACATACTGTTTAAACTGGAGAGAAGATGATACATGTTATAAAGCACAAAAGCACTTGGACAAATTGTATTCTAATACTTTGTGGAAAGTAGAATTTGCATGTAATAAATTAGGGTATTAACTGAGGAGATTTCTAAATAAATCTCCTTTGAAGGTGTGGCTGGTTTCTCCTCGGGGCTTATAATGAGATGAGAGAGGAGAGGAGAGAGAGAGAAATTGAAGGAAGGTTTTTTAAGAACAAAAGGAACCATAAAGTATAGATCTAAAAAATTCTTAGCATATCTCTATTTCAATAAAGCAGAAAGTATGTCCTGGAAAGAACAAGGCTATGGCTGGACAACCATCTCCAGAAATGATTAGATATGTTAAGCAAAAGAAGTCAGGCACAGAACAGAAAAATGCTGTGTTATTACTTAAATGTGGGAACTAAAAATGTTGATGTTATGGAAGTAGAGTGTAGGACATTTACCAGCTACTGGAAAGCATAGGGGGAAAGAGGGAATAGGAATGGGTTGGTTAATGAGTACAAAATTGCAGTGAGATCAGAGGAAAAATTTTGGTATTCTGTATAGCACAGTAGGGTTATTATGGTTAACAATAATTTGTTGTAAATATCAATAATTAGAAAAGGTATTCTACGGTGGCGCCTGTGGCTCAAGGAGTAGGGCGCTGGCCCCATATACCAGAGTGGTGGATTCAAACCCAGCCCCAGCCAAAAACTGAAAGAAAAAGAAAAAGGTATTCTAAATGTTCCCAACATGAATAAATGATAAATGTTTGAGGTGATGGATTAAGTCAATTCAATAACCCTGTTTACTTATTATATACAGTACATATGTTTCAAAATATTACATGCACCTCATAATTACCACATGTATAATTATTGGGTCAATTAGAATCTTTTTAAAAAAGGTTTAAATGTGTGACCTGTGGATCCAAACACCTATTGCAGCAGCCAGGCACAAAGATGAGGTTATATAGGAGGGACTTGTGGAGATCTCTCTTGTCTAATAGTTTGGACTGCTATGAATTGCATTGGAGACCAATAGGTTTTTGAGATTTTTTCATAGTAGCAGAAATGAACACAGATAGGAAGACATGGAAAAAAAAAAAAAGATCAGACTTGTGGAATTCTAGAAGATGGGCCTATAGAACTACCTAGCTACAAACATGCAATATCCTTTAAGAAAAGGGAAAAATGACCCTCAGGTGGTTCAGAAATTGGCAGGACTTCCGTTGTTACCACGGGCCCCAAGGACGTAGGCTCAGGAGTTGAGGCCTTCTCCTTCTCAGTCAAGTGGGCAGGGCCAATTCACTGGTTTTAGAAGGCCAAACTGCCTCTACCTAGGATTGAGAGGTTATGGCGGCCACACAGCACAAATGGTTTGAGCTGTTGCTCCTTGAGTCAGAGAATTCCAGAGCTTTAAACATCTAATATAATTTGATCTGCTAGGTTTTAGTCTTACATGTGACCCAGGATACCTTTTGTAGCCAATTTTTCTCTTTTGCAGTAGGAATGTATATCCTACATGTGCTCTCCTATTGCATTTTGGTCACAGATAACTTATCTGATTTCACAAGTTCATTGCTGGGGAGGAATGTTGTACTTCAGGATGAATAATCCCTGAGACTTACCCACCCACTTCAGTTGATATTTAGATGGGATTTTGGCACTAGAGTTGAGACAGAATGGGTTAAGACTTTTGGGTCTGTTAGGATGGGGCATTTTGAATGAGAGAAGGACTAGCATTTAGGGAATCAGAGGCAAGATTGTCATGGGTTGAATTGTGTTCCCCCCCCAATTCATATATTAGAGTCCATACCACTAGTACCTTAGAATAACATGACTGTATTTAGAATAAGGTTGTTAGAAGAGAATGAAGTTAAAATGAATCTTTTAGGATGGGCCCCAACTCAATATCACAGATGTCCTTATAAGAGGTAGAAATTTGGACCCAGACAAGAGGGAAGATCACTTGAAGCATAGGGAGAAGTTGATCATGTGCAAGCCAAGGAGAGTGGCCTCTAAAGAAACAACCCATGATGACACCTTAACTTGGGCATATAGCCTCCAGAAGTGTGAGAAAATTTCTGTAATATTACAACAGCTTATAAAACTAGTGCATTTGCACACACATCTTCCACAAATATGTTCTCGTTCTTATCTTATGACTTCCTTGGTTTCCTCAGAGACTTCCTCAGGTTTAGGAAGTATATTCATGTTTCTCTATGTCTTTCTGTATTTCTATTGCTATCTCTATTAATTGGCTTTGAAAGATATTCTCCAAACTTATATTTGGAGTGAGTGTGAAATGGAGGAAGCTGTCTAGGAGAGAAAGATATATTAAGAACCTAGATTCCCATTTTCTTTTTTTCTTTCTTTGACCTCTGCTCCCATAAATTTTTCTGACACAGAAACAAATCTCCCAGAGAAATGATGTACTAGAATTAGTTCCAGTGCAGTCAATACTTCTTGATTATTTCCTCTATACATAGTTGGGGCAGGTGGGCAGCTAATAAATACCATTAGGTACTAATAACACATAAACATAGAAGGAGTATGAGTAAAAAACTATTTCCAACCAGAAAGATCTGCTTATCTTCCTGTTGACTTAGGCAAGGAATGACATTGTCCTTCAAGGCTATATCTTTGCCTGATGAAGACACAGTATTTCCCACAGTAGACATCCATTAGTATAAGGACCCCATAGACAGGTAATACATCTACATCAGCATCAGCATCAGCAGGATTAGTTGCACAAAAGGTAAAAAGAAAAATACCTTCTCTCTTAGCTGATTTGAGCTTGGCACAGAAAGCATGAATAAGAAGTATGAGTAGCTTATAGGCACACAAAATTTTACACTCGTACATAGACTTCAAGATTAAGATAAAAGAAACTTGATGCAATGCTCTGTGTCTAGTTAAGATATGTTCAGTCACTGCAGCCTGCATGTTTTAAGGGGACTGTCTGTCTGAGGGGACACTGAGGGGGCCACAGTAAGTATAGGAGAGGTACAGTGAAGACCAAGCACAAGCTGATGCCACTTGAAGTGCTCAAAGCCTCTGAACATATGGCATGACCCCTGAGAAGCAGGACTTAGTGCTACAAAACAAGGGCGGGCATGGCCTATAGGAACCCTTGGGGTGAAATCCCTGGGTCGGGGAGGCTCCTTGAATTGGCCCCAAGAGATGCAGCCAGAGCCCTCCATAGGTCCCCAAGGACTCTTCAAGTGCAGCAATCTCTGCTTCCACATGCTTTGGGGAGAAGGGCAGGTGTTTGTGACTATAAAGCCAGTTACAACCTTCCTAGGTCCTTCCTTCCCAGACCTTCCTCTGACAGGAGAGGAAGGATGCACTGGGGTTGCATGAAGCTCAGAGTAGGAGCCAGAATTGCACTTCACAGACTGAGCACAGAGCCAGGACTCAGGGAAACAGGAAGGAGGTGACACAGTTGTGGTGAGTGGGAAGGTGGGGCACCCTCAGCTACTGCCTATAGCTAGTCTCCTTCTTAGGGATCAGTTCCCTGCTCTCTGTCCAAACCCCATATGGCCTCTGTCATTGGGCTTCAATTGGGGGAGCAGAAGTTTCGATGGTCCCATCTACTGAGTCCTGCATCAATCCCACCCCTGCTCTCCACTACCAAGGTGCCAACCTACTTTCTATGCCTAACACTGGGTATGCTCCATGCCTCATGGCACAGGGTTTTTATATTCCTGGACTGGTGGGAGAGGCAACTGGCTTGCCACCAGGAGGGACTTGAAACACAGGGGAGCAGCATCATATCCCTGCTAAGACAGGCTAAATGCTACTACTGGTTGCAGCATTGGATGTGGCGGCAGCCCGCAACTTGTGTATTTTGCCTGGCATGTTGGCTATCAGTCCTCTCTGCTGGCTGGGTACCTGGGGGCACTCCCACAGCATCTCTGCCTGCATCTTGTTCCTGGTCTTTCCTGCTTGGCGCTTTCTTTTTCCAATTAGTGCATGTCCTATTGTTCCATCACATGCTGTATGAATTTCTGTCCATTCACCAGAAATGCCTTTGAATGTTCCTGTTCCCACATTTCAGTTTATGCCTTCAACTCCTCTTCCAACTTAGGGAATGTATTTTGGAAGTGCTTGTTGCTTTTCGTCTTTTCGAATTCCTCTCCAGTCTATAAGTCCACTTGGATCTGAAGCTTTTCTCTCACATTCTAACAAAAGCCTCCAGTTGTCTTCCCACTTCTGAATGCCCTCAAAGAGCTCCTTGTGGGTTTCATAATTGTTCCGTAAGCTCACAACTTTGGGGTCATGGAGGTGGAGCAGAGCCTCTGTGTAGCCCTCAGCATAGTTAGGGGCAAACTCTTGTCTCTGTTTCTGGCTGTAAAGACATTGATCCTAGCACTCAGCCAGCTCCACTCCTGTTGTCTCAATCACTTTCTTCGTGTTTGGCATTTTCAGTTCTTCCAACCGATCTGCTTCTAATTGGAGCTTCCATAGCAAATTTTGTGATGTTGCAATACTCTCCAGGGGTAAGCAGATGGCATCTGTACCTCCACATACCACATCTCTTTCAAAGTTTGTGTCTGGTATATGATCTAATTCTTCCGTACACAGTATGATCTGTTTCTTCATGTTGACAATCTCCTGATGCCCTGATGCCCTTGTTTCCCTCAAAGTTGCCACATGTTGTCTGAAGTGACTCAGCTCTTCTAAGCTAGGAACTGAGACATTGTCAATATCATAACAGGGCATACAAAGAATTTTGCACAGTTCTTGACCTTGCTTTTGAAGTAGCTTCAGTTCCCATTTTCTCTCCCATTTCTTTTTTCACTTGAATTCACCTGTGTGTGTAAATCTTTTTAGTAGCAATATGGTTGTTTCTCCTCCTCCTTTCTGAAGATGGATGGGCATGGAGGTCCCAACCTACTCCATGGATGTATGGGGACAGCCACTGCCTGCAAAACCTGACCATCTTGCTCCGACAGCCCTTCTCTGTGTACCTTCTAAACATAATTGATCATCCTGTGACTTGCTCACCCCTCCTTTCCCAGAGAAGTTTGTTTCTTCTAATTTTTTTCCCCAAAACACAGGGTGCCCACCAGGCCACCTCAGCTCATCTGAAATCTGACTCTTTGAGATTGAAGAACTAAGAAGACTGATTTAATTCACTATCTAACTCTAATACTCAGAAATCAAGACCCGGTCTGCAGTGCAAGTTTTGTCTGGTTTGTATCCTATTTTCAGAACAAACTTCTCTATCCTGAACTATAGGACTTGGGTTCTGTTTATTTCTCCAAAAACAGCTGATAACGGGCCTCCATACAGGAAATAGACTCAGTTTATACTGGTATCTACTTGGTGGCACATCTTTCATATCAGGCTTCATTTTTCCCTTCCTAATACAGCCTTCCAGTTTCAGTGGCGCACTGGTGGGGTTGAGGGATAGCAATGACAGGAAGTGAGAAGTGATAGGATTCCAGCTGGAGTAACTAGCTAAGACAAGGAGAAACTGGAGCCTATCCTTAGTGGTGGGTACCCTGAGCCAACTCCCCTCCAGCACAACTTCAGTTTTAATTCTGTTGCCAGCACCTATTCTGAGTTTGTGAAAGAACTTTCAGAGGTTTCTTAATTTGATGCTGCCTCGAAAGTCCTCTCAAGTAGAACCAAAATTTAGTCCTGAGAAGTCCTGAAGTCAACCAGCTCTGGTGAAATTATATATTTACAAGGGAGAAGGTACAATAGGTGTGTGAGATATTTCCATAATCACTTACACACATTCTTCCTATGCCCAGAATGTACCTGATCATGACACGGTGGCTGTGTTTTTCTTCAATTGTCCTTGAAAACAGCTACCATTACAATGGGCTTAATTTAAAAACATGAGTGTCACACATGTAAGTCCATCACAGATGCAGTGGGTTCCAGGAGATTTGGTTTTATTTTGATTCACATTAAAACTTAGTTTGTTTTGATGAAATGTAGTTATGTTTTAGTTTTTAAGTGCAAATTTTAGCATATGGGACCTAATATTTTTCTCTACCCCTTAATTCTACTAATCAAGGGCTTATTTCACTATTTTATGGGAAAATGATCTACTTTGCCCAGCCTTGGGGTATGGGTTTCTACCTCTGTTCCCAAAGCACTTTTATATTCTGTTATTGTTCTTAGTGCTACTATTATTTATTCGTGCCTTTATATTCACATTTATTCATACACTTGCTTTGTTTTAAACTTTACATTCTTTCAAATAAATTAAAAAGGTACACACACACACAAGAAGTTACACAGAGGAATTCAGGGGGATTTGAAGAGGTAAAGTAAATGTGTTGCAATTGTTGAAATTGTATATTTACAAGGGAGAGGGTGCAATGGGAATGTGGGATAGTTCCATAATCATTTATATAGAGACTGATGCACAAAGCACTGTTTGGGGCATTCGTGATGAAGATAAATGATGCTGTTGTTGTCAGGCTCCTTAGAAATTATTATCCTGGATATATTATAATTAGATATCCAACCATCCTCACGTTAGATGAGAATGGTTTTCTGAGAAGGTCAGTGATACCTTACCCAGGAGTCTGGTCGTCATGCTTCATTTGGTGAGATGTTCTGCATGAGTTTGCATGTTAGAGGCTAGATGTACATGTGGGAAAAAGACCCAGTCTCTTACCTCAAGGTCTTTCACTTTATGATATGGTGGCACTTGTGAAAGGATAGATGTTAGAGAACAAAAGCAGAACTTTGTGCACTTACTAAGATTCTTCTGCAACAGTAGTTGATGAGATGTGACTAAGGCTTGATTAAGTATAGTGAAGATGGAAATGTACCAGGCAGCTTTGACATTATAGTGAATGATCCAATGCTACTTACTAAAAGGATTGAACATGATACAGGAGGAGGAGGGAAGAAATCAAGATGCCTTGATTCTAGGCTGAACACCTGGCTAGAGAGGATATTGTGTTCTGAGAGATGTGTGGCACACAGAGGGAAAAAGTCACAATTTCTGCCACAGGCATAACAGGTTTGATATATCTGAGACTGATGTGGGGAGATATCAAGAGGGCAGGTAGATATACTAGTTTGGCCTGGAGCTTCTAGGGAAGGTATGTAAATTAAGATATGGAGATTTAGATATGTTTATACTATCAATAGTAAACCCGTAGGCTCCCTAGAAAGAGGGCAATGCTGAAAGACTTTTCAGGATCAGTATTCTTTGTTCTTTTCCATGTTTTAAGTTTTCCTCTACTACTAGATAAATTTCTTCCACTAAAACATGTTATTTCTCTTTTCTTAAAAATGAATGACTACACATAGTCTTTTTAAAAAATTTAAATCATAGCTGTGTACATTGATGGGGTATAATGTGCTGGTTTTATATGCAGTTTGAAATACTTACAACAAACTGGTTAACGTAGCTTTCATCGCACTTTCATAATTATTGTGTTAAGACATTTATACTCTACACTTAGTAGTACTCTACATTTACCCAATTACAGTATTAAGACATTTGTGTTCTACACTTGATAGATCCAACTTGTACTTGAAATATGCACCATAGGTGTGGTTCCCGCTACTAACCATCCCTCTATCAACCTGGGGGGGGGGGGGGGGGGGGGGGGGGGGGGGCCGGCGGGGGGCGGGGGGGGGGGGGGGGGGCGGGGGGGGTGGGGGTGGGGGGGGGGGGGGGGGGGGGGGGCGTGGGGGGTGTGCGGGTGGGGGTTGGGGGGGGGGGGGGGGCATGGGGAGAGC
>CAUYON010066048.1:0-49332 GCA_963573935.1 Arctocebus calabarensis | reverse complement strand
CCTAGTAGCTGGGACTACAGGCGCCCGCCACAGCGCCCGGCTATTTTTTTGTTTTTGCAGTTCAGCCGAGGCCGGGCTTGAACCCGCCACCTTCGGTATATGGGGCCGGCGCCCTACTCGCTGAGCCACAGGAGCCGCCCCAACAATGTATTCTTGATTGAATATCAGTCTTACTGTGATTATATGGTAGAATGAGGATATAAAAGCACAAGTTTGTTGCAGCAAAGTAGAATCATATTCAAGACTTTTCTTAAAAGTTGACTCTAAAGTAAATAAAGCCACACTATCTAAATATCATGGAATATTATAAGTATGATAAAAATGGTATGGTTGTGATAGATCTTCTCTTCTATTGCTAAAGAGCAGTTTAGTTTTGAAGGACAAAGCCTGAAGACAAAATGAACCTGAAGTGAAACATCTAGCCCAGGAATTACAGCTGATGGTTAAAAAGTCAGGGATAGAACCCTCTTTCAGTATCTCCTCTCCATAGTATTATGTGTCCAAGAAGTCTGTTCCTCAGAGGTAAACTAGACTTTGAACTTTGCTATTTTTTGAATTGTAATTCTTTATAAGAAAGTCACTGTCAAACCAGTTTATAAGTCTAGGCAGTGTAATCTTTCAAGAGTAAGGTTGTCAAAGAAATTAAATTTTTAAAATAAAGTTTATAATCCAGGACTTGTGTTTGAGATGTAAAAAAAATCTATGATTTGTAATCTTAGAATATGTACTATTTTACTAAGTACATGCTGTTATATTAAAAGGTAAGCTATCAGTTAAGTAGAGCTGCTTAATATTAATATCTTATTTGCAATAGTCTCCGTAGTCAAATATATAGCAAAATTGAAGTCAGGAAAATTAAGAAATGGTCTCTAATAATCACTGGAATGCAAGAAAGGGGAGGAAGGAAGGAAGGAAGGAAGGACTTATATTCAGGAATAAAGGAAAGGATGAGCCTGCAGAGAATACTCAGAAGTTACCTCAATTTCCTGAAGCATTAAATCAGGTGAAACGTTATTCCTGCCTGCCACATAGCCCACCTTCCCACTGTGCTTCAAAGCCCTCATGCCTGTTCTTAGTAGGGCACATATGTGCTTGCCTCCACCTGAAACTGCAATGACTTCCCTTCTCTTCTGCCTTCCAACCCTTATGCAGGTGCCTCTTACTGACACAATCTAAACTGAAGCCCTGCCAGGAAAAGAAATGTGGGAAATGAGTTTTCCAGGCCTCCAGCCTCTGCAATACAGAGAAGACGGCAAAAGGTAGGCTGAATAATGCTTGGTTGTCAACAGGCAATATGGCATGGCTTTTGTCCTAAAGAAAATATAACTTAGTGTAAGCATTTTTATTCTTTATTATCTTTGTCTTGCTATTTTGGGAATGTTTTTATTTCATAAATAGAATTCAATCTTACATGGTGAGGAATTGATTTGGTTGATTTCTACCAAGGAGATCTTCATCTTGGCTTCATTACTTTCTCATCTAGACATGTGGCATGAGCAAACACAGGTACTGGTTACAGAAATCTACTTATTTCTAATTTGTGAAGAAAATAGTCCAGGATTATATACATTTTGCCTTTTTGTTCTGATTAAGGGACTTTCATGTTGTGATTTTATTTTACAAAAGTTAGTTCAATCTGGGAAACTGGACAAATACAACATTCATTGGAAATATAACTTTCAGTTGCAGTCATGAGCAGTAAGGAGTATTTTATAGCAACAAGGATCATCCTATAGCAATAGTACTTTAAGTAAGGTTCCAGGACAAGTAACATCAATATCACATGAGAATATGTTAGAAATGCAAATTCTCAGGTCTCTAGGTTTAGACTCAGATATCTGTATATTAAAAAGATTTCCAAATAATTACAAGTCAAGATAAATTTGACAACTATTGGCCTACTTTATAAGGAATTGGGAGCATTGTTTCAAGAACTGCACTTGAGAGAATAGGTCTGTGTTCTTGCTAAGTTTGCCATGAGCAGGGAGGAGGTGACTATGATTCTGTTACAATGATTCAGATCATAGGCCATTAGCATAATCATAACAAAAAGATTCCACTAAGATCTTTAATTTTTTCTCTTTCTATCCTTCTACTCTCTATCAATCCTCTGATGCTAGCACTTAGAATGAGGTACTTTTACTGATTAAGGGTCTCCTACTAGGCACACTTGATGTACCTGTTAACTTAAATTTCCAGGGCACAAGGCTGTTCAGTGGGAATAAGGATACAGTGCAATGGGTTTGGGTTTTACATGACTCAGACTAGTCACTGGGAGACAACTAACTATAGGTCTCTTCCAATTCTGGACATTTGACAAGCAAAGACATTGACTTTATTTGTTCTGGACTACTTTTTCAAAGAGATTTGGATATAGAACAGTCCTGGGGACTATAGTGTCTCCATCAAAAGGAATGTGTTTTTATCGTTTTCAATGAAATAAATGGTGTCTCTCTCCAAAAATAATAATCATCATCATCATCATAATGCTGAGTTTACTCTTCTTTATCATGATTTGAGTTCCCTAAATGTATGAGCCCTCTCATGTAATGTATCCCATGGTATGTGCAGGTGTTTTCTAACCCTCTTCCTATTGCCTTGTGGGAACTGAGACTTTGGACCAAGGCACATGCTGAAAACACTGGCTATTAGTATTGCTGTGAGTATTAAACCATGCTCCATCGCATACCAATGAGTCTATTATCGTCTTCCAGAGCCCACAAAACTGTAGCAGGCTAACTATTCTGCTTGCAGTTAGGTTAAAAATTCTTAACCTAATAGTTAAGAGGTGATGCACCTGAAAAAAATGTACCTGAGAAGCTCCATATTCACCTGGACCTACATGAATGGGAACATGGCCCTAATACCTAAAGGGAGTTGACTGTCTCAGAAGGGGACGGATGTGTCTTGTATATAGAAGAGTTGAGATCTATTTTGATTACAGGGCAGACTCTCACTGAGTTTATTTTCCAAAAATAAATGCCACAATAACTTCCATCCACATGCTCCTCTAGAACTGTGCCTGAAGCAGATCAATCCCGAGGATACTATTGTTAAAGCTTGTAATAGTTTTAGTTTCATTGGTACCTGCTTCAAACATATGTGTGCGTGTTTGCATTATAATCAATTCAGTACATCTTTGTTTTCAGAAATGAACAAAACCCTCTTCCCATCTAGGTAAAGCAAAGTCCTTAGATAATTATTTGGAAATACCAATTTTATATTTAACATTTAACAACCATTTAATTAGCCTTAGTGATTGAATTAGTGAACGCATGTTCTACCATCATAATAAATATTAGGGAAAGATAACAAACAGTTAAATGTGTCTAACTTAAAGAACTTGAGTGTGAATTAATTCCATAAATATATGAGCAGCTGTTATTAATGAGAGCTCAACAAAGAACAAGATCAACATTGGCTGGAATTATCACTTGAGGAGCAGAGATTACATGAGGTCTTTGGTAATGAATCAGTTTTCTTGCTGGTAATTTGGTAGAGCACTTCTAAATCCTCATGTGTTACATAATATTAATTTTAGAAGGGTAATCTCTTTTCTTTCATTCTTTAACATTCACCATCCATCTATACTTTGAAGAACTTCCTTCTAACCCAAACACAACAGCAAAGTGGGCAACTTTCCCTTGGACCCCAGCTTTCCTCCATGCTTATTCCCATTTCTTTGCTACTCACTACTACTCACTAAAGAGCAGTAAGTATGTCTTTCTTATTTGACAGATTTATTTCTAATTACTGGTGGTTGGTAGAGAAGAGAGCATAGTAGTAATAAAATAAGAAATGTGAGCAAGATCTAAAAATTGAGTGTCTAATCCTTTCTCTGCCTCTCTTGACACTCTTAACAATGATCAAAAGGACACCATGATCTTTCTGTTCAGTTTCTCTCTCTTCTTTTCTTCCTGTCTCTCTCTTTCTCTCTCTCTCTTCCCACCCTTTAACTCTCTCTAACACATACACACATGCACCAGGCTGAGATTATTTTTCTCTGTCATTATTGGCAATTTGGTAAAGATTTTAAGGAACACCACAGTGAGCACTCAAAAAACAGTGAGTAAAATTGAATGCCACTTGCTTGTTTACTGAATTTAGCAAGAGCAGAGGGTATGTTCATCTTTTTTATTTTTTGCCTGTTTAGACAAAGTCTAGCTAATTTGCCCAGACTGGAATTCAGTGTTGTACCCACAGTTCACCGCAGCTTCAAACTCCCAGGTTCAAACACTCCTCTTGACTCAGTTTTCCAAGTAGCTGACACTATAGGTGTCACTCCCAGATGATCTTTTAAATATTTGAACATCAAGAGTCTCACTATGTTGTCCAGGTTTGCCTCAAACTCTTGCCCTCAAGCATTTCTCCTGCCTCTGCCTCACAATGTGCTAGGATTATAGGGGTCGGCCACCACAGCTGATGTGTACCTTTTTTTTTTTTTTTTGAGACAGAGTCTCACTCTGTCATCCTGGGTAGAATGCCATGGCATCATAGCTCGCAGCAACCTCAAACTATTGGGCTCAAAAGATCCTCCTCCCTCAGCCTCCCAACAGTAGCTGGGACCACAGGTGCTTACCACAACACCCAGCTACTTTTCCTATTTTTAGTAGAAACAGGATTTCACTGTAGCTGAGTCTTGTCTTGAGCTCCTGAGGTAAGGCAGTCCACCCACTCAGCCTCCTGGAGTGTTAGGATTGGGTGTGAGCTACTGTGGTTGGCCTGTACATATTTTTGATCCTCATACACATTGGTCTAGCACATTGCTAGCACCAAAGAATAGTTCATAAACGCAAGTTGTGTCTGATTACTTTCGGTCACGAAACCACCTACAATTAATTTAATAGCATCTGGTGAAAATAGCTTTCCCATTGTGTAGCTCCCCTGTCTGTTACTTGAACTGCTATCTTTAAAAGTCAGGTATCCTGGCTCAGTGCCTGTGGCTCAATGGGTTAAGGCACCAGCCACGTACACCTGAGCCGGTGGGTTCGAATCCAGCCCGGAGTCCGCCAAACAACAATGACGGCTGCAACTCAAAAATGGCCGGGCATTGTGGCGGGCGCCTGTAGTCCCAGCTACTTGGGAGGCAGAGGCAGGAGACTCACTTGAGCCCAGGAATTGGAGGTTGCTGTGAGCTGTGATGCCGTGGCACTGTATCCAGGGTAACAGCTTGAGGCTCTGTCTCAAAAAAAATAAAAAGAAAGTAAGGTATCCTAATAGCAAATAGACATGTATGATAATTTCTACAACAGAAAGCAAACTAAGCCACAAAAAATCAAGAAAGTATAATATAATATTGCTAGCTATATTGTATATTCCCTCTTACTCTCTCTCTCCCTGTCTCTCTTTCTATATATACATATGTGTGTGTATATATATGATCTAATCAAGCAAAATCTCCAAAATTTGAAGAGCATAAATTCCACAAATATGTCAGTTGTGTATTTGTGGAATTTATGCTCTTCAAATTTTAGAGATTTTGCTTGATTAGATCTTTAGTTTTTTTATCAGCCAATTCTCTTTTAATAATTTAACTCATTAAATAGTCCAATCTTGGTACTGTTGCAGTGTATTCTGTAAGATCTAGAAAGGATTGCTAGAACACTTTACCAATTAGTTCTCTGTGCTTACACTCATTGATCAATTTACCTGTTTTATTTGCACTGTACAATCCATGTTAAAATACCACCCAATTATTTTTATGTACCACCTATATCTTAAATGGGTCCCTTTATGTGTTTATATATGTGTTATATATGTGTATGTCCATATGATCACAGAAACAATGTTTCTTTATTCATCTGAATAATTAAATAAACATTTTTAAACGCCTTTTTAATATTCTACATACTCAGGCAGTCATGAGATGAATGAGGTTTCAAGGACCTTATAAAGATTATTACATACTCATTAAATCAAAACATAAGAATAAGTGATTGTGGACTTTTCAGTATAGAACTGTTAGAAGTTTGATAGGTATAAAATAAATGTTGGAAAGAGACACTAGAAGTTAAAGACACTATTCAAGTTAACTGTGTTGCTGAGTCACTGAATAAAAAGATCATTAGGCAATCAATTGTTTGAAAACGAGCTATATTTGTATTATAGTAAAGGTGAAAATACATGACAGGAACTCAAAAAAGTGAGATCACAGCTGAGGATGTAAATGAAAATAAACTCACCCTGGGAGAAACCTAAACAAAGGAAAGGAAAGGGCCCAGAGGGTAGTGTGGAAAATGTAAATCTTCGGAGTCAGAGAATTGAGACTTGGCCAAGCGATTGAAAGGGAAGGAGGTAGGGCAGGCATAATATAAGATGCAGAGACATGAAAGGCAAGGGAAGGAAATTTGATTTTCAAAAAGAAGTGTGGGATGCAATGCAGTAAACAGGGAGAAAAGAGTACTACATTTGCAAATTTCTGTGTCAGCAGCGTACTTTGAGAAACAGTTTGAGTATAGATAAGGAAGATGAAGCCAGATTGCAAGGAATATAGAAACTGGCATCAAGTGGGTAGAAGTGGAGCCGGTGGAAAAGTGTAAGTAAAGAACGAGAAATGCCATCTTGGGGAGTTCTTTTTTAGGAACAGGAAACCTTGGCTGGATTTTCTAAAAGTGTTTGAAAAGTAAACCACTAGGGAGAAATTGAAGAAAAGATGGAGAAAATAATTGATGGGGCAAGTTCTCAGAGACATTGAGAAGTGAGTAAGATAAAATGAAGCATTCAGGGGGTGGATTTTTCAAAAGGGAACAAAGATAATTATTCTGAAACAAAGACAATTAAGTCAATATGATGAACATTCTGGAGAATGTTGGGACAGAAAGAAGGAAAAATAGTTTTGAAATAGAATGTTGCTAGTAAAGAGTTGCAGCTTTTTTTTTTTTTTTCTAAATTCTGGGAAGCATTATGGATTCAGATTCAACAACTGTATTGTGATTTCCAGGCCCAACACTTGCTATGAGCACCTGAACACATAGACTGACCCTAACCTTCTCTAATTCTCATGTTCTTCTATTTTATAATGAAGTGATGGACACAGAGATAGGATGCCCAGGTCATATAACCAAAGTCAACCTCATACTATTGCACTATGATAGATGATAATTTTTATAGCTCTTATTTATTTATTTATTTGCAGTTTTTGGCCAGGGCTGGGTTTGAACCTGCCACCTCTGGCATATGGGGCAGCACCCTACTCCTTGAGCCACAGGCACTGCCCAATTTTTACAGTTCTTATTTCATAAAGAGGCAAGCCATATTCTCCTGAATATTCCAGAATGACTTATTTTAACTAAACATTTTCTAAACATGAGTATTTTAGAATATCTATTTTGTGACATGGCACGTGGGATCCTAGCAATTTTTCCAGGGATCTGGATGGTTCATTTGGAGGTATTCCTCTATACTCTCTTTTTGACTCTGGTTATCATATTGAAGAGGGCACTAGAGCAGAATCTGAACTTGTTTTAAGTTCCATCTGTAGCCGTAATTAGAAGTCAGTGAGTAAGAGTTAACACCTATTGTGTATCTGGGGTTTGGATCTGTTCTGCGCCATGAGAAAGAATTTGTTCATTGCTGGATATTTGAGTCAGCCTACCTTCAAGGACAAGTGCGAGAAACAGGGAAAAATTTCTCTCAAGTGCTGATGACTTGACCTTTCTGGAAGAGAGTGGCAAGGTGCCTAGTTGCTCAGCTGCCTTTACTGATTTCAATGTCAAATGTAGCCGAAGCAGCAATTATTACGACTAGGGGAGTTTTCCTTCTCTCTTTTACTCCTGTTGCTAAAGGCCTGTTGTCAGTAGTCATCCATTCAAGTGCAGTGTCTAGTTCTTCAAGAAGTACCGCTTTCCTGAAGTGAATGGAGATTCATAGCTGATAGCAAACCATTGTGGAGAATGAGTTCACACCAGCAAAGCTATAACTGCATTCAAAGGACCAGCGGTTCTGTCCGATAGTGTCCTCCTGAGAAGAATAGGTTCCCATTTAAGCACCAGGATATGACAAAAGTGTAGGAAGCAGTTGCTTTGTCAATATTTCTCAATGGATTGACTTTGGATAGTTATGACCTACCTCTGCTTTATAAATCATCTCAGAAGTTAACTTGTGAGTTCCTGCTGAAATATGTCTCTGCTGGGAACAATCTGACTCTGATAAAAGAGTTAACACAAAGCAATTTCCCCCCATCTTTAGTCAGGACCATCTTGCTTCTCTTTGATATTGCCAACTATTTTGCCTTGGTCTGACTTTACCAAACGGACAAAGGACTTGAGAAAAGCAACAATTCAAGTAATGAATGTATTAGAGAAAAAACAAATCATTCAGTTTTGTGTGACTTATCCCTGGAAGCTGTGTAGATTAAATGAACCAGCGGCTTTGCTTTACTTTCCCTGCAGATGAAAGCTTGACCTCTGTGTTCACAATTATAGAACAATTTGTCAAATGAGCAAATTTAGTTTATTTGCAGAAAAATCAGCAAAAGAGATCCATTTTGGTACTTTAGGAGGTCTAATAGTCCTATTAAAACTAAAGCCGAATAGGCCCCAAATTCTTGGTAATTGATATAAATCTCTCAGTGATTCAGCCCAATAAGCATCTAAAATAATAAGCATTAATTTTATGTTTTATTTTTTCTGTTTTCATCATAATTTGACTGACTATAACATAAACATTTATATGCTAAAACTTTAATTGTATATATATTTATACACATATGGAATAAAATTAATAAAGAAAAAAGAGTATGCTATGAAAATTAAATTTCCCTTCTTTTCTTGGTTTAGGCCATACAATATTCCCATTGAAGGTAACCACTGTTATAGAGCTATGCCTATACAAATTAATACATGCATACTGAAATTCAGAAACATAATTCATTTTTATACAAATAATGGCATACTCTACTTTCTTCTGTATGTTGCTCTTTGACCAACAGTATATCCCTGATCACAAAAATGAAAAAAAATTTTAAATGCTGCTGCATTGTTCATATATGTTTTGAAACCATTCTTAAGCTTCTTTTAATTTCTAGCAAAGTAGTTTGTCAATAAATACAATCATTTTTTAGGTAGAGAAAAGTTTAACTGTAGCTGTGCTTACATAGGCTTGGTTTGGACGTTTGGTGAACTTCTCTGTTTAAATTACTCAAGGAGCTCAGGAAATTTCAACCCAAACTGTAACTCCTTGGTACAGGAGTATTTTGAATTAAAGTCCACTAGAGACCAAAAGGCTTTGGAAAAGGCTTTTTTTCTAAATGCATAAAACCAGCCTGACCAATGAAAAAGAGAAATTGGCCTCTCTTCACTTCCCTGATATCTTGGGAAATTATAGGCAAGAAGTTCTAGCCAGACCTAGCCCAAATCATTTTAAATGTAATACCTATCTCTCAAATTAATGTAATTTGCAAAGATAATCATATACAAGTTAATCTGTTTCCCTCCATCCGTTCCTTCTCCCAGTGTCTATCCTTCCCTGTATCATTTATGACCAAATGGATTTACCAAAATTAATTATCTCCCCTTCCTCTCTAAAATGAGGCTATATAAATTTCTGGACCCCAGTGGGATAATGAGTAATCACTCTGTTATTCTCCCCACATAGTTAGTAAATAAATCTCTTTCTTTTGATAATCTGCCTTATGGTGAGTGAACCTTTCAGTGAACCTTCCTGTGCAAAAATGAAGTTTCTACTCCCAGTCACACAACTCAGCAAAGAGGATTTGCTATCTTTTCTTCACTTCAATCTTTCCTTTCTCTCTGATGTCAGGCCATGTATTCATTCAAACCTGTTGGAAGAGTGAGTACCAGCCACATAGCAGGTATTTAATTAAGTCAGGATTTGAAAAGCATAATGGACTCAGTTATAAAATAAGTGGATTGGTAGAGTTGATTAAAGGAACAGAAGGGAGAAAGGGACCAGGTTAAAAAGCAGAGAATAATTCAGAGTGAAATTATATGTATTCGTGTGTGTGTGTGTGCACACGCACAAAACACATTTATCTCACAAAAGGTAGGAGGTGCGATTTTCCTAGGTTGGAGAAATTGTTCAGTACATAGCAAGGAACCTCCAAGACCATCCTGTGGGACAAAGCTTGTGCCTTGCCTGGAAGCAACCTCCAGTGGCTTCCCCACCTGGGAAGGAGAAGGGAAGGATGCATCATGCTGCCTCTCCTGAATCCTATCCCCACCTTAATCTTGTCCTGAGCAACTACCACACCTGGAGGCAGGAAGACAGCCCCTATTGGCTAGGCAGCCTAGGCACAATAGGATTTGGAAAGTAACCTAAAGAATCTAAGGTAATTTTCATGTTAAATGTCCATCAAACTGGTTCCATGGTGAGGTCTGAACCACAAGGAGGCCCAATCCAGGCAATATAAAACAGGACCCCAGACCATACACAAGTTTTTTGTTTGTTATGACAAGGGAGATGGTTTGTTGTCTATGCTGAATGTATCTTGCTTTGTAAACCTGTATTTTGTTCTTAGTCTATGAACTTATCTTTCTTTTCCTCAGTAAACTTTGTTTCATGCTTACCTTTTTTTTGTGGGTCTGGTCATTCTTTGGCCAAGAACATACCAGGAACTGAGAATTCAGGCAACTGCCTGAGCCCCAATATAAGTATGCTAACTCTGGGCCAAACATGAAAATTAAGTAAATTTAGTTACAGTTCGCATATTAATGACCAAGATACAATGTGTCTTCAGTATACAAAGTATCAGGACCAGGAGGTGGTACAAATTCATTGAAAGAAGATCTCATTTGTTCCTGGGGCAGGAACAAAACCTGACATTAGAAAAAAAAGCAAAGTCAGATATTTAGATTAATGTGAAAATTTTCTTATGACTGGAAGGAATTCAGGTAAAATGTAGAAAGAATAGAAACATTTTAGAAGAAATCAACAGTGGGATCAGGGTCATCTGATTATCTTTGCAGATTAACTTGTATATGATTATCTCAGCTGACTAGGCTAAGATTCTGGGTCAAATTCAGGGTGTATTTTGAATGTAAGCATTTTAGGTAATATGTATATTAAACAGATTGTGTACACCCAGGGAGAGTTCTGTAAAGAGGCTGGAAGTCAGTGTTCAAGCAGTTACTCTATAATCATTTGCTTTTAGCTGCATGTATTAGAAAATGCAAATAGCAGAGACTTACAACAAGATAAGAGGTTTATCTTTTACTCAGATAATATGATGAGTTTATTTTTTACTCAGATAACAAAATATTTGGGAAGTAGATAACATAGGACTATTGTGATGACTCTAATATGTAAGACCTGAGATGACTGCAATTCTTATGGAACTTTTAGCAGAAACCAATGGTGATATTCAATATTCACAACTACCAGTATGATAAGGACATGGAACTAATTGTAATGGATATCTGGTCAATCAAAATGCACTCTGGGCGTAAGCAAGCAGTAAAATTCAGCTCTGTCTGTAATATCAGTACCTCGGGCAGAAAGGTAAAAGAGGGGAGAACACCAAAGGGACATGTATTAACTGAATCACCACTCTTTCTAAGAAAATTTTCAAAAATCCTCCCCAGAGACTTCTGCAGATATCTCTTGGGTTAAGTTGCGTTCATTACCAAACTTAGTTGCAAGAGAGTCTAGACAATAGCAAGCCTTTTTTTTTTTTTTTTTTTTGCTTTTATTATATTTCCTTGTTTGTTTTCTTGTCTCTTTATTTTTAAACTAAAATGTTTAAAAACATTTGCTGCCTCCAGTAAAGTCAGAGATTTCTTAATAAAGAAGAAATAAAGGAACAGATATTGGGCAAATCATTTCTTCTTCCTGTGATGACTAGAGCAGGGGCAGCTATCTGGACGTAATGACAGAAAATTCAAGGAACTCTTTCAGACTTAAACCCTCTCTCCCCTGAGTCACTGAACTAATATAAACAGTCACTTATATGGGATTTAGAATAATACAAAAATAAAATAACCCTAAATTAATTACTATTATTTGATGTGTTCATGCTATGAAGCAGATAATAATCCCTAAATAATAAACAAACTTCCCAGGGCTTTGGTTAACCAGAGAGTCTACAAGTGGCTTCAGTATGCACATTATGCCTGACTTCACAGACTGGTAGAAGTGATAGAGTTTCCACATTCAGGGATGGACAGGGACCCCCATTTTCTAGGCCTGGGTGAGCTCAAAAATCAGTATTATCACAGTTCCCATTGCTGGGCACAAACAAGCCCTTTTCAGGCCACATTCTTGGAGTTCAAAGGAAAAAAACAGCCTGTGTAGAAAGCACATAGCCTACTGTCTCACCTGGGGCACTTACCGAAAAGACACATTCCTTTGCTAATTTTAGGATTATTTTCTGTCTACAGGCTCTTGCAATTATGACATCTTTGGGATATATATTTCCCCAAACATCCCTGCCCACAGAATAGAAAAAGCAGCATAGGAATCCCTAGACAGAGGAACCCACATGGGCTTCCCACTTGGGTTCCCACCCTCTTTTGCTAGATGTACTGTCCCCTCACCCCTCTCTCTCTTTTTTTTTTTTTCTTTTTGAGGCAGAGTCTCACTATGTCATCCTCAGTAGAGTGCAATGATGTCACAGCTCACAGCAACCTCAAACTCTTGGGCTTAAGCTATTCTCTTGCCTCAGCCTCCCAAGTAGCTGGGACTACAGGTGCCCACCACAATGCCCAGCTAGTTTTTGTTGCGGTTGTCATTGTTGTTATCTTTCCTGGGCCGGGTTCAAACTTTCCAACTTTGGTGTATATGGCTGGCACTGTAATCATTGTGCTATGGATGCTGAGCCCCTTTTCCCCAACTTTTATTAAACTTTGTACCAATAAATTCTGTCATTTTTCTTACTGTCATGGTCCATGGTTTCTTTTTTCCAACCTCGAGATTAAGGACCTGAATAGAGAAATTCCAGCTACAGAAGGACATTTCTCAATATATTGCAGGCTGGGTTCTCATTGTTCCAGGACAAAAAGACAAAGGGATGAGTTTTATGAACTAAGTTTTCATTGTCAGCTGCTAGGTGAAGTTTGAACTGACAGAATATGAAAAGAAAGTTTAACACTGAGAATTAGGGTTTGGTCATGTACTATGTAATGACCACATATATAATGTTGATCTCATAAAATTATAAAAGACCTGAAAAATTCCTATTGCCTAGTGATGTAGGATTGTGGCGTAACATTGTATTGTGAACATTACTCAGCTATTTGTGGTGATGCTGTGTAAACAAATCTGCTGTGTTGTCTATTACATAAAAGTGTAGCACATGCAATTAGTTATGTACCATACATATATGACTATATTATTGGTTTATGTATTTATTATACTATACTTTTCATCATTTTTTTTGAGGGCATTGTTTCTAGAGTTTAAAAAAAAATAGTTAATTGAGAAATGGCCTCAGGCAGGTCCTTCAGGAGGTATTCCAGAAGATAGCATTGCTATCATCGAGGACAACAGCTCCACACTGGTTATTGCCCCTGAAGCTCTCCCAGTGGTACAATATTGTGAATGTGGAAATAGTCATATTGGTGATCCTGGGTCTGTATAGGCTTAGCCTAATGAGTGTTTTTGGATCTTAGTTTTTAACAAAAAATGTTTAAAAAGTAAAATATTAAATAATAGAACATTTTAAAGTATACAAAAATGTATAGAATCAAGATGTAAAGAAAATATTTTTGGCATAACTGTAAAATATGTTTCTGTTTTAAGCTAAGAGTTATTATAAAAAAGTTAAGAGGTTAAAAATAATTTAAAAGTTTACATAGTAAAAATGTTATAATAAGCTAATGGTAATTTTATTGGATAAAGAATTTTTTTAATAAAAGTTTATAAAGTTTTATAAATTTAGTGTAGCCTAGGCTTTCACAGTTTCTCACTATCCCCTGATATACCCAGAGCAATTTTCATTTCTTCATTCAGGCTGAATGCCCTAAACAAGTGTGCCTTTTTTTTTTCTTTTATCTTTTTAGCACATTTTTACTGTTCATTTTCTATGTTTAGATATACAAGTACTTCCCATTGTGTTACAATTGCCTACGGTATTCAGAATAGTAGCAAGCTGTACAGGCTTACAGCCTATAGCAACAGGCTAGGCCATATAGCCTACGGTGTGGTAGGCTATACCATCTTGGTCTGTTTAAGTATACTATGATGTTTACACAACCAATAAATCATGCAAAGAAGCATTTTTCAGAATGTATTCTTGGCCTTAAGTGGTACATGGATATGCATTCTAAAGCCAGATAACTAAAATTAGAAATTAAAAATTCTATTGCTTTGAGAGAAAGCACTGTGCACTAAAATAATTGAGGTTCCAAGTTATAAATCAATAAATCATAAAAGATACAAATGTGTTGCTATATTTAAAGTATCAGTTTAGCCAAGAAAATTTGGTACTTATACAGTAAAAATTATATTTAAATGTGAGAGAGAAATTTGTGTTGGTAATTTAGTCACAAGGAAAGTAGAATTCGGGATAATAAATCTAGCCATTGAGAGGACTGAATTTCTAATATGGAATGGCAAATGACTAAGTCCAATGAAGGAATTCATAGGACAAAAGAAGGAAAGCAAGGGAAAAAATGTATTGAAAAACAGGAGAATTAAGCCAGAACTCAGCCAGTTTGACTTGGCTGCTACATCATAAGATTTAACATCAAATTCTTTTGTTTGTTTGTGTTTTTTGCAGTTTTTGGCTGGGGCTTTGAACATGCCACCTCCGGCATATGGGGCTGGCACCCTACAGGTGTTGCCCAACATCAAATTCTTATGTTGACATCATAGAACTTCTTAGAATTATTTTTGAGTACCAGAGTTGACCCAACAATTTGGGACAGAAAAGAAATAAACTTTCCAGTAGAGGTTAAACAGATTAGTAATGTGAATGTGAGCAATTGGGTGTGGAAAGTCAAAGTAGGTTATTACAAGTTGAGCATTGTTTTATGACTTTCAAGACATTCATATACAGAATAACCAAACATTTTATAATGCATATAACTATTTCTATTTTAGGTTAGCATAAGAAGCAATTGTATGTAAATTGAAAGATGCAGGAGTTCATATTAAGATGAGAAACCTTAATGAGAAAGTGCTATACTACACTGTTATTATCACTGAATTCCAATTTAATTTGATTTTTAATACCATTTTAACAATATTTATTAAGGCAAATAAAGCAGTAGAAATTGAATCTGTTAAGGAGTAATCAGAATTGATAACAGCAACAAATATAGGTCAAGGAAGACTGTGCCATGGAGTATTTCTGTGCCCTTGTCTTAGAGTAGTAGTAGAAATTATTGGAAATGAAGAAGGTTAAAAAGTTTTAACTATGGATAGAAAGAGACTAATGGAAACAAATATGAAATGGAGTGAATATTAAACATGTGTGCAAACCTCTCATCTTGATAAAGACTTTATTACAAGGTATATTCTTTAAAAATGAAAATGACCTTGAAAGTTTCACACTTTAAATTACCAGTACTAATATATCTGTGTAGAAAATACATCAGTTGAATTCAGCAGACATATGAATCCTAGGTACACAATTCCAACTCTGGTCTCTGGTAGACAGACCCCTAAGCTGGCGCACAATGAGAACCATCTTTTGGTTTGTAAGCTAGTCCCTTTCTGTGTGGTTGGCCCAATTTTAAATAGTAGAATGTAGCCAAGGTAATGGATTATTATTTGCATGATTAGGTAACTGAAGTACTCTCTCTATTGTTTTCTTGGTCTGTACTCTTTGATAAGCAAGTTGCCATTTGTGAAAGTCTCACATAGAAAGGAACTGAGGGCAGCTTCTCATCCAATATCCCTTGACAGCCTTAATTCTCCGACAACCATGACCTCTCAGAAATATTATAGATACTTACTCAGTTGAACTTTGGACAGCTGAAAGCTCAGTAGACACTTGGATTGTAGACTTGTAAGGAATCTTTAATCAAAGGACATAACTAAGCCATGGCCAGATTCCTGATCCACAGAAAGTATACAATATAAATGTGTATTGGTTTAAGCTGCTACATTTTGGGTATATTGCAACAATGAATAACTAACACAGATTTTTAGTAATCGTCAGAAGGACAAGATTTTGATATCCAGAAATTCTCAGTATAGATGAGAACATTCCTGAACACATTAATAACTAAACTTCTGGCTAGACTATCTCTACATCTGTGTCTGTATCTGTATCTATAGTGATATATATATACACACATGTATATGTGTACATGTAGATATATGTGTATTTCTTCATCTATAGAGAGAGTATGTGTATATATACATCTTTTGGAAGCACCAAAAAATAACAACAGACAAAAATAAAAAAAAAACATATTTCAAGGAATAGGGTTTTATCAAACACATTTAGATTTGTTGAAGAGTGAATGATTACGAGATTATTAAATGTTTGATCAGGGAAAACACATGTGGGTAGAGTGTGGACACTTGGTGGGTGGCATGGTTGCATGAGGCTAGAAAAATAGGTTTTGGAAAGAGAAAGAAAAACCTTAAATGCGAAACTGAATATTTTTAGCTACACTGTTTAGGTGAAGAATGCTTTCATGCAAGCTTGGCATGTACAATCAATCCAGGGAAAAAGGAATAAAGAATTGGCATTGTCTACACTTGACAAAATTCATGCATATCAGCATTGGGAGATTACTGTCTTTTATTGGAACTAGAAGAAACTAGAGAAATTGGAAGTGGAAACTGAAATAAAGGGAAGATATAAGGACCAAATGAGGATAAAAATATCTTAAAGTAAAAATATCTTAAGGGGGAAGAAATTTAAAATCCATTAGAAAATGGTTCAATGAGACAAATGAAAGAAATAAGACAAGTTTTCCATCTGCCTGTAAAAAATAACCACCCATAAATAAGACTACAGGGAAATGCATTTATGGGAAAGATAATTTGATTGGTAGCATGCTTTTTCTCCCTGCTATCCTTCCAATGAGAGGACAACACTTTTAGAGTAACAATAAGAACAAAACTATCAACTCAACATGATAAATAAACTGAAATCTCTGTCATAAAAAATTAATGAAATAACAGGAAATATATGAATCAAAAAACAATAGATTAGTAATGGAGGACATTTTAAGTGTCCTTATATAGTCCAAAAATTGCCATATGGAAAAGGATTATAATCATTTACACAAATCCAGTGAACATTATAGCATCTAAGGGTATAGATGCTGCAATTCAATTCAAAAATAATTAAAAGACATTTGTGGTATATTAGACTCTTGATAAATATGAGAACATAGAATGAATGAGGTTAAAGTTCTTGGGTTCAAACAATTGGCAATTTAGCTGGATAAATAGCTAATGTGAATACGTGATAAATAGAAAGAGAGATTCACATATTCACCAAGAGGGTAAGATGGTGGTGAAGTTAGAAGACACATTTACAGAAACAGTAGAAGAAAATGTACAAGAGATTTTAGAACAGAGTGTTTATGGTCTAGTCATTGTATTAAAGCCTTCTCTTGGAAGAAAAGCTGTGAAGGAAATTGAGAAAAATGCAGCAAAAACACACAGACCAGTTCTTCCATGGGGCATCATAAATCCAAGTTCTAAACAGAAAGATAGAACAACTTGTTGCTGCAGTCCAAAATAAGGAAATGAGCAATTCAAAGGGCCTCAGAAATAGTGAGAAAGAAGTGTTATGCATTACTTCTGTACATTCCTTAAAGAGGCAGCTAATATAAAGAAGAGTTAGAATGACTTACACATACTTTTCTGTCATGAAATTTAAGTGTGTGGGCCAGTTACTGTATTTCATGCCTATAATCCTAGCACACTGGGAGGGTGAGGTAGGAGGATTGCTTGAGGGTAGGAGTTTGAGGCTAGCCTGAGCAAGAGTGAGACCCTAACTCTAAAAAAAAAAAAAAAGTAGAAAAATTAGCTAGGCATGGTTGTGCATAACCGTGACGCCAGACACACAGGAGGCTGAGGCAGGAGAATCACTTGAGCCCAGGAGTTTGTAGTTGCATTGAGCTATGATGACACCACTGAACTCTAGCTCATGTGACAGAGGAAGACTCAGTTTGAAAAAAAAAATTAACATTTTTCCTTTCTTATGTGGTTGCACATACCACATAAGAATAGTATGTGTCTTAGTTCATTTTGTGTTGCTATAAAAGAATATCTGAAGCTGGGTAAATTTTTACAATAAAAATGTATTTATTTCATCATTCTGAAACTGGGAAGTCCAAGAGCATGGCATTAGCATGTGACCCATAGTGGAAGGCAAAGTTATCTCATGGTGAGAGACAGTTAGAAAGCACGCAAGGCAGAGGGGGCAAAAAAGGGACAATTCCTTTGATAACTATCCCAGTCCTGTGGTACTGTATTAATTTATTCATGAGGGCAAACCCTGCATAAACTAATCACCTCTTAAAAGTCCCACTTCTTACTATGTTTACTATCATACTAACAATTAAATTTCAGCAAGTTTTAGAGGGGACATTCAAGCCATAACATTAGGATATAAAAATCTTTACTTAGGCTTTATGCTGAAGGCATATTCCAATTCATTCTTTCCCAAGACTCTCTTCTCTAAGTTGAACAATACTTACTCTCAGTAAAATACTATATTTTAATCAGCATTGTTCCATGAGCAACAGATGCAACTGATGATCAGAGCAACTGATGATTGTATTCCTGATATATCATAAAACTAATTTCAAAATTTCACCTTTATTCCTAACACTTAACCATCTCAACTTCATGGATGATACTTCTGAGCTCTAGTATATTATGGATTGAAACTACCCCAAGATATTTGATATTGTTACCAACTTCCAACATACTCTACCATCCTCCCACTGCCTTCTCACTCATCCTTTTCCATTGCTTCAACTTTTTGGATCCTGGTTCCATTTCCCTGCACTGTCTGCCTGCCTGCCACAGAGACCATCACATCTACCTATAAAGGCAACAGGGAACGCATTGGACTTTACAATCAGACATATACTGATTTAATCTTGATTTTCCAATCTAAATGCTATGCCACCTTCAGCAAACCACAAACAAACTCCATTTCCTCCTGGGGAAATGTTAAATTTAATGCACTACAAAGTGTCCAATGAATAGTACACACTTTATAGATGTGGGTGATTTTCCTTCCTCATTCCTACAATCTTATATTGTAGAAACAGGGAAGGGGGGCAGAGTTGTGCTGTATAATTTCTGGAGAGAATTCAACCATTCTCCTGAACAATTTATATGTCAGAATAAAGAATTGTGTTCACCACGTTCTTTCATTCTGAGAAGTACTTGCACTCCAGGTGATATGGCGATGAAAGGAACATGCTTTCCTCCTCACAAGCGCAGTACAGCGTGCTGCTGGCTGGTGAATGTTTCCATAGAAACAGCAGAATGGCTGCTGGGAAGGAGGTACATTGGAATTCTTTACGGAGCCTTTTTCTTCCCTTTAACAGCCAGTGGCAGTCCTGGTTTGGTTGAGCTTATAAGCAAACGAACATTGATTTGAAGCTGCATGAATTCAAGAGGAGCCAAGTACAAAGCAAACCTTCCACATGTGGTCTTCTAAGTTTAGACAGAGAGAGGAGAGTTTTAGACACGTGTTGTGCTGACACTAAGTCAAAGAAAGTGTCAATCAACCATTATTCAGTTAAAATGATATTTAAGCCTAGTAGAACCAAGTGTGCATTTTTGGTCAGATTATTGATTTGAACACCTAAGAGTAAAGGGGCAGTGGAAGATAACTAAGCTATCAAACTATGAAAGATTTACCTATACATTCTAAGTAATAGGTGGGCACATGGACTTTACCATTTCTAAGATTGGGGAGTTCTCTATTGATAAAAATGGCCATTCTACCGTTGGACAGCTTTAAGTCTATTCCTCAATTTCACTGAAGTTTAACTCCCTCTACTTTTCTAGCAGAAGGATAATAATTATAAAATTCCATCCTTGGCAATGTAGGATTTGGAGGTAGGTAAAAGTGTGGAGTTCAGATCCTATCGATTTTGGTGCTGATAACATTTTTGGTTGTTAGTTCCTATCATGAAAAAGTATTTTTTTTCACATTTTAAAAAATATTTGGGTTTATCTGTGTTATGGGAGGATGCATTAGTGTTTATGTAGCTTGTTGCTGTTAAATCGTCTTCTGGAACACATCCTGAGTTCTATCACATTTTCGACAGTTTCTTGTTTCTTATATTCTTTCCACCTTTTTGAAAAGAGAACTATAATGCAGAAAAACATTTTGTGTGTGTGGTGCACAAGTATGGATCAACTGCTTTGAAGAGTATGAAAGATTTATTTGGAAACTCAAAGATAAATTAATTTTCAGAAGAAGTAAGTATCTGAATCAAGTTTTTTCACACCCCTGGCAGGTCTATACCAATTGAAAAATGCTAAATTTTAAAGTTTTATTTCTCTAAACCTGTACATAAAAATGATTGTGGTGGGAGTCTGGGAGTTCTGGAACATATCACAGAAGAAACAACCAGTTATTCAGGAGAATAATGGATTTCAAATAAACACATTGACTTTTCCGCTAGATTTTTACATTAGTCACTAAAGAGCTTACTGGCCTGATAAAAACAAGCTGTAACTACTTTTATAAATTAATCTTAAAAAGCTAGAAGGGCAGAGAAATATGTTTGAATAAGCATTATGGCTTAGAAAAATATAGGAAAATTTATTATATGTTTACTTATTTGCAATTTGCAGACGAGGTAGAAAGGCAAAAAGGATTAAAAAGTTGAAATGGCAAAAAATCCTAATCATAGAATAAAGTTTATATTTCATTTTCCACACTCTTTTTTTTAGAGACAGAGTCTCACTATGTCACCCACAGAAGAGTGCCATAATGTCACAGCACACAAAACCTCAAACTCTTGGGTTTAAGCGATTCTCTTGCCTCAGCCTCCTGAGTAGCTAGGACCACATGTACCTGCCACAATGCCCTGCTACTTTTTTTGTTGCAGTTGTCATTGTTTTTTAGTTGGCCCAGGCTGGATCGAACCCGCCAGCCCTGGTGTATGTGGCTAGCGCCCTACTCACTGAGCCAATTTTCTATACACTTTATCCTCAGAGTTGTTTACTTTCTTTTATATAATTCTGTATAATATTTAACACAGCAACTTCAGTTACAGTTTCCTTTTTGCTTATCGTACCTTGGTTACTACGGATTTTTGGTTATTCATTGTCCCCTGCAATCTCATGTACCTAGTGGTCCACAATACCCTTTTCTGGTCTTCTGACTCCTTTCCTTCCAAGTTCTTCCCCTCTCTCAACTTGGGCATATGCAAACTCCCTAACACTCCCACCCTTTTCCTGTAACATTTGCCAAATCATCATTCCTTAATGAAAACCTGGCTTTCTTCTGACATCATTAAATCTTCTCTACAGAGGAGACTTCATGTGCTTCAACATGGTATCTCAGGATGGGGAACTGAGGACGCAATAATCCTCATGCCCCAGTATCACTGTTTGGTTATTATTTCCCCTCCATTTTCTAACCTCCTAAGCTCCTCGAGATGCATGCCATTCACCTGTAACCCTCTTCCCACATCTTGTCACTAAAATCTACATTCTTCATTGAAATTTTGCTTACACTCAGTTATTGACAACTGCAAATTCCTTTTCATCTTTTCTGTTTTATCTTCTCAGGATTGCATCATTAGATTTTCTTAGCAAACCCACAAATTCCCAACCTCCTAGTTTCAACTGGATAGAGCTTTCTAGATTTTCAAATCACCTGATTTAAAATGCTAAGAGCAACTGTTAGCCTTTGTGTCAGGGTGTTTGACAAATATTCCAAATGAATGAGGATTTTGTTTACTTTTTAAACTCCCTTGGAGCAAATCCATGTGGGTAATTCTGGTTAAAGTAGACAAAGTAAAAAGAGAATGCACAACCTCCATCCCTTGCTTCTTTTGCCTAAATGACTGTGGAAGCTATGCATTGAGATGGTAAGATGGAAACATGGAGGAAGATGGAGTCATTTCCCAGCTGGACGGTATAAAGAGTTCTTCCGCGTCACTAACACATTTCAAAATGTTCTTGCCTGAGAAATTACCTTTTGGTAATTTCGGTAACCAATGTGGATATGAGGACTTGTTTGCTTTGGCAACTAGTAGTATGAGTTATCCCAAATTATCACTTACAGTCTTTTGACTTCCTTTTCTTTTATGCACGACACACACTTTCTGCCTCCACTTCCCTTCTCATCTAGTTTGTATTTTCTTTTTTTTTTAATTAAATCATAATTGTGTACATTAGTGCAGTCATGGGGCACAATGTGCTGACTTCATGTACAATCTGAACTAGTTTGTATTTTCAACATGTCAATTTATCCATCACTCTTTAGGCTTCCTTCTTTTGTCAAAACCTCAACCTTAGATCAAAAACTATCTGCATTATGTAGTGATGCAACCAAGTCATTGAAAGTCATTGTCTCTACAATGTCATAGTTATCTCTTAAAAGAATGCTCTACAATGCAAATTATTTCATTATATTTGTCTAGGATGCTCACTCCACAAAATACTCATTACGTACTTGTAACATCATTCTGAAAAAGTCTCTCTCTTCCGCTTTCATTTTTTAGCATAATTATAATAATATGCCTCACACTTTATTGAGAAAATAGAAACAACAAAAAAGGGAATCCCTGCTTCTTCTACCACCAGAAAACCTTTGAAAGTTTCATTTTCTGTATCAGTCATTGTTATTGTTGTCTTCTTCCATCCATCTCTCCTCTCCCTACTAAAAGTATTCCTTTAGTATGAAAGACTAATTAATCCTTTCAAAGAACTCCACATTCCCTTACCTCTCCTTGTCTTAATGAACCCAGGATTCTTCTCCAAATCTCTAATAACAATCCAACTTGGAAAAGACACGTTTAATTCATATGTCCTCCAGCTACTTCCTTATTTCTGTTCTATTTCACGCTCAAACTTTCTGAAAGAAATACTTCAACATCTGCTGTTTTCACTTCCGCACCTACCATTTACTCTTCAGTCCATGATTTCTATGAATACTATTTTGCAAAAAATGCTTAAGAAATAAAAATGACCACTATATCCTAAGATACAATGGAGCATTTTTCTTATTTTGTTAGAATTCAGAGCAGCATATCATAGAGTCAAATACTATCTCTACTGGAAATATATTTGTATGAGCCAAATCACTACTGTCTTTTTATATTTTGACAAAATCCTGCTACACCCAAATGTCTGAATTTCTCCTCTTCCAATTGTTTTGTTTTCTATTTTCTCTTCCTGAATTCCTTCATTTATTTTCATGTCTATGAAAATAATCTATAATGCCTTAATTACCAAACTTACTTCCCTCCCTTCCTCACTCCCTCCTCCTCCATCTTTTTTTCCTTCTTTCTTGACAACATCTCTATCTGTCACTCAGTCTTGAGTGCAGTGGCATCATTATGGCTCACTGAAACCACATAAACTTTTGAGCTCAGGTGACCCTCCTGCTTTAGCAGCCTCCTGAATAGCTAGGACTATAGTCATATGCCACTACATTTTTGCTAATTTTTCTGTTTTTATTAGAGATGTGATTGCACCCTTGTTCAGGCTAGTCTCAAACTCCTAACCTCAAGCAATGTTCCTGCCTTAGACTCTCAGAGTGCTAAGCATGAGTCATGGCCACACCTGGCCATTATTTCTTATTTTGATCCCTCTTCTGAGCATGTTTAATTGACTACATGATTTTTCACTAACATGGCTCAAAATGTCCCAATCACAGCATGTCCAAACAGAATTCGGCATGTCATGCTCCACAGTACCTCTTACATAATTACTTTATCTCTATAAATATTCTTTGACCAGCATGCTAGAAATCTATGTCATTATTAATATCTGCTCTATAACCAAGCCTCTTTATTTTACATTAAACAAGCATTTCCGATTCATGCCCTTTCATCAAAATTTTTGACTTGTCTTATCTTGTTCTATAGCAACAGCTTTTTTAGATTTGTCCCTGTTTTAATTCTCAGACCATTGTCTCATCCATTGCCAATTTAAGTCCATTTTGCTGAACAACTGCTAGAATATTTTTTAAATCATAAAGGGGGTCATGTCATACACCATATTTAAATTACTAATAGCTTCCTGTTGCATTGTGAAGAAATTGTAAGCATGGATTACAAAGTGCTGTCTAATTTGACCCCTGCCTAGCTTTTCAGCTGTATCACTTTTCTTCTTTATCTTCTAGGTTCAAGATATCCTTCTTTCAATTTTTCAAACAAACTTTACTTTTTAGAACAGTTTTTCATCTACAAAAAACCTGAGACAAATATGAAAGTTCCCATAAACTTTATAATTTACCATTATTAATATCTTACATGAATATGGTCTTTTTGTCATAAATAAGGAAATCATATTAATATATTATTAACAACCAAAGTGCATAATATATGTTTTCTTAGTTTTTACCCAGTGATCTTTTGCTGTTTCAAGGTCCCATCCAAGTTACCCATTAAATTTAGTTATCATGTCTCCTTAGGCAGAGTTTCTCAGACTTATCTTTTTTATGATGACCTTGACATTATGAGGAATACCAGCCAGTCAAGAAGGTCATAAAATGGCTAACTATTGGAATTATCTGTGTTTCCTTTTCTTGTGATTAGACTTGGGTTATGGGTTTTGAGTATAAAGACCCTAGAGTAAAGCATCTTCCTCACATTGTATCAAGGGAACCTATTTTCAATATGGTTTATCACCTGGATGGAGTTGAACTACATTCTTCTTAGTAAAGTATTATAAGAATGGAAAAATAAATATCCAATGTACGCCATACTAATATGAAATCAATATATAAGCAATTACATGTTCATGAGAACAATAAAACACTATTATATTCTGGTTTGGGTGTAGAGGAAAGCTAAACGGGGGAGGGGGCATGACCTATGGCAGAAGGAGGAAGGGCAGGAGATGGGATTGCACCTACTGTGCACATTGTGAGGGTGTATAACACGTCTCCTGGGTGAGGGGCTCTTCTACAAATGGAATTTTACCCTGGAAGTGAGAATAATGTAACCTAAATGTTGTACTCACATATTAATTTGAATAAAGTGTTGTTTATGTTGACCTCCATAACAATCTAAGGTAATATAATAAAAGTATATTAAAATTTCCCCCTTTTTTCCCCTTACTTTTCTCTGCTTTGGAAGGAAATCACTATACCCAATTATATTCTTCATCCTTCAGAATAGAACATACACAGAAATTATTTGGAATTCTGAATGGGAGGTTTGTCTCGCCTCCTCAATTTATTCATTTAGTTTTTTATTTATTGAAATCAATATGAACTCATAGGTTTTAACTTTATATGCTGGAGTCTAATCCAATATTATTTTATTTATTATTTTGGTCAAATTTTTCCAGACTTGGCTATCAACAACTCTTTCTGTTAGCTACTGTTTTCCTTTAACAGATCTCCACCATTGTGAGGTTTTATATTTTTCTGAGCACTTCCTTTCTTTTTTGCTGTATAAAATGCTCCAGGCTCATACTGTATATTTTCTGTCCCTGTTCTAGAATCAGCTATTTCACCAAGGAGCCCTAGTGACTTTTATTGTTGAAGGTTAATAGAAACTGAAATCTGGGAGCTTATTGCTACTGTGAACTTTAGCTGAAAGAGCAAGATATATACATATAAAAAATATATATATAAAATATATTAAATACATAGAAACACATATATTAATATGTGTCTATCCATATTTTTTATGAAGCTGTCTATATCTATATTAAGCTAAAAATGAGTTAATAGTGACATCTCCAATTCTATTTCATTACCTCTTGGATCCTTACTTTCTGTCCTTACTTATCTGTAACCTCCCTCCACAGCAGTAGGCAACTTGGCTACCACCATTGCCATTCATTTACTTAATTGCTCATTTACAGTATGCAAGTTAACATTATTAACTGGAGCACAGTGCTTATGTGCAGTATCTTTTGTCTTTAGTTTTACAGATTTCACTTTCCAAAGTTATTAAGGTCAGCAGCCTTTTCTGTACCCCTTTCAGGGAGGTTGTTTCATGTTTGCAATACAGTTTTCTTTTTCTTTTTTTTTTTTCACATTGTTTATTCCATCCTGCACTTCTCCCAGTCTCCTAAATACTTAAAAAAATTCATACATTAAGATTTCTTTTTGTGATGTAAAATTCATAGTATCATATATCATACAGAATAGTTTCACCACTCTGAAGAAAAACTCCCCAGTGTTTCACTGATCCAAATCTTCTTCATTCTCCACAGACCCCTGGCAACCACTAATATTTTTATTGTCTCAAAAGTTCAGTTTTGTTTTTCATCAGAATGTCATATAATTGAAGTCATTTAGCATATATCTTTTTCAGACTAGCTTCTTTAATAAATTGCTTAAAAAATGTGTTTTAAATGTTCTCATCACAAAGAAATAATATATATACTGAGGCAATGTTTATGTTGATTAACTTGATTTGATCATTCTATAGTGTATACACATATTAAAGCATCACATTGTATCCCATAAGTATATACAATTATTTGTTAATTAAAAATAAAATTTACATTAAGAAATATGCAAAATGTCTTTTTCTCCTTTGGGTAAATACCTCATAGTGAGATTGCAGGATGAAATGTTCTGTGTACTTTTAGTTCTTTGAGAATCTCCATACAATTTTTCACAGGGAATGTGCTAGTTTGCAGTCTCACCAACAGTGCACATAAGAGTCTCATGCTCTACTGACTGAGTCTGCCGGGCAACCAATAGACAGTGTATATGGTTTTCCTTTCTCCCCATATCCACACTACCATCTGTTGTTCTGGGACCTATACATTTTCATGGCTTTCTCTGTCTTGCACCAAACAGTCTGAAAGTCTTTGGTGCAGGTCTTGAAATTTATTTTAACCTTGAAAAAAAATAACACCCTCTTACACCCAAATATATCCTGAGACTACAAAAATGTACTACCTCCATTGTCAACACAATGGTTCCAGTCTTTTAATAATTATCCTTATATAGAAACATCCCAAACCACTGAGAATGAGGGATTGTGCAAGAAAAAGATTATGCATTGATTAACACAATTTCCAAACTAATTTCCAGTCAGTTTTTGTGTTCAGAGTAGTTGAGTCCCACTACCTGGTGATTTTTCTACTATTATAGGAGATTAAGGAAAGCAGTAAGGGTCCAAGAGTTTGTCAACTCCATTTGTCTCCTTTGCAGAGCAATCTTTGGTAACAACGTTCTTTATGTACCCAGGCATAAATTTAAATGAGTGCCTTACAAAATGAGAAGATTACATGTATATATCATATATATCAACACATACTATGATATACATGCATCACAAACATAAATTTCCACTTTTATGTCTGAAAATGTTTCTATAAAATGTGATGCCACATTTAATTAATATCAATAAAAACCTATTTATAATTCATCCCACTTTTGACAAGTTCAAACAATACAATGATATGCATCCTTGTAAATATATTAGTTTTCATTGTTTAGTTTTTAATATAATTCACCATGTGTGGATTTTTCAGCATTTTCAACATTTGAGCAGTTTCTTTTAACATGCAACACATCTATGAAACATCCTGGAAGAACGTGTTTTACCCATTCACAATCTTAGTCGCAATATATGAGATTTCCTATCAATTATACCTATTTAATTCTGAGCCAATGAAAAGCCTTTATAGATACCTTATTTTTTAGTTCTATTTCTAGTGGCATTAAATTTTTTTATACTAACTGAACATTTTTATTTTTTCTGCAACACAGGCAAATTCTGAAGTGTCAGGGCATACTAGCAGGAGCACATGACTTATATATTACCTACAATTTGTCAAAAATTATCTCCCCACATTAGGAAGAAAGCTAGTAAAAGCACATTACTGATATGTGGTGAACCTGTTCCAAGCAGTACAATAAATGGTATCCCAGGCCAGAATGGCTTTATGGGTGCTGCCACAAGATGCATTTGAGCCATTTTGAACTGACTACCAAATATATCTCCTGCTTTCTTTAGCTGCTGCACCAATATTTTCTTTATTTTTTAAAGTATAAGTAAGGAACTAGATAAGAAAGCTCTCCACGGTATACATGTACCACAATTTACTTGCTAACTGTAACAGTACGATCAAAACATTTCTGAATGTATATGAATCGTGCCCTATGATTGCACCAATGTACAGAATTATGATTCAATAAAATTATAAAAAAAAAAAAAGAAAAATACTTCAGATGACACTTTAAAAAAAAAAAAAAGAAAGAAAGCTCTCCACGTAATATAAGCAGGAGTAACTCTCTACTACCTCTATTGGGGAAATATATATTATGATTTATAAAATATAATACTTATATCATTGGTCAAAGAGAAGTCTATTTTAATGGTAGTTCTCTAATTCATAATTATGCTTTCTGAGAAAAGAAACTGAATTTAACATTAATACTGTGACTGATTGGTAAATTTTGAATTTCTGTAGGAGAAGACCATGTAATTTACTTTCTATTTATGCTTCTTCCCAGGAGTATTGCTGAGTAGTTAAATCCTAGTCTGAATACTGCATTCCTTCATTGTATATATTAACACCCTCTAAATATTTAAATTCAACCAATAAGTATTTCATATAGTGTTATTTCTTAGACAAATACTTATACATACATTACCAGTAAAAGGGATGGTCTTGCATCCAGTGGATTTTTCAGATGTTCCTCAACTAAATCTACCTGTCCACAGTCTGATGTTTTTTCAGGACATTGAAAACATGGGATGATTTACGTGTTACTAGCAGTGTGAGACATTTGCTGCAATGTTGTATACCCAGGCATTTTTTTTAACTTCCTATAATGCCTTCATTTTAAGTCACATTTTCTTTTCTTTCTTTTTTTTCTTTTGTTTTATTCTTTCTCATAATCCAAAGATTCTGTACATTTAATAATAGTGACAAACATGTGACAATGACAAACTCTTGGCATGGTTCTATTTATATCAGAACTGAAAGTAAAAGTTATATTTCACAAGGCCAGAACATGTTACTTACTACATTAAAGATTTACCCAAAGTATTAAGAATTTTTGCCAGTCTGTTTTTAAATGTTACTATTAAAAACTAATTATAATTATATCACTTTTTTTTTTATTGTTGAGGATCCATTGAAGGTTAAAGAACCAATTATACTGATTGAATTTGTTAAAATTGTGTCCTGCCTCCAAGAGGTATGTCACACACCATGACCCCATTACCCCCTCTCTCCTTCCCTCTCTCCACCCCCTCTTCCCAGATCCCCCACCAGGTACTAGGTTATCAATTGTCCTCATATTAGAATTGAGTACATTGGATTCTTGCTTCTCCATTCTTGTGATGCTGTACTAAGAGAATGTGTTTCAACGTCATCCAGGTTAATACAAAAAGATGTAAAGTCTTTATCTTTTTTAGGGGCTGAATAATATTTCATGATACATATACCACAGCTTGTTAACCCATTCCTGTGTTGATGGGCATTTAGATCATTTCCACAGATTGGCAATTGTAAATTGACCTGTGATAAACAGTCTAGTCCAAATGTCCTTATGATAAAGTGATTTTTTTTTCTTCTGGGTAGATGCCCAGTAATGGGATTGCAGGATCAAATGAGAGGTGAGTTCTTTGGGGATTCTCCATACTTCCTTCCAAAAAGGTTGTATTAGTTTGCAGTCCCACCAGCAGTGTAAAAGCTTTCCCTTTTCTTCACATCCACACCAGCATCTGCAACTTTGAGATTTTTTAAAATAATTTTATTAAATCATAATTGTGTACATTGGTGCAATCATGGGGCACAATGTGCTTACTTCATATACAGTCAGAAACATTTTGATCATACTGTTAGAGATAGCCTTCATGGCATTTTCTTAATCACTAAATGAAGACATTGATATTCTACATTTAATAAGTTTCACCAGTACCCTGCTAAGATGCACTGTAGGTGTGATCCCACTAATTGCCCTCCCTTCATAAATCCTCCCCCTCCCCTTCCCTCCAAAAAGGAAAGCTTTGAGATTTTGTGATATGGGCTGTTCTCACTGGATTTAGGTGATATCTCAGGGTGGTTTTGATTTGCATTTCTCTGATAATTAAGGATGATGAGTATTTTTTCATATGTTTGTTAGCGATGTGTCTATCTTCTTTAGAGAAGGTTCTAGTCATCTCTCTTGCCCATTGATACAAGGATTGTTGCCTTTTTTTATGTTGAGCTCAGGAGTTCGAGAACAGCCTGAGTAACAGTGAAATCCAATCTCTAAAAATAGACAGACATTGTAGAAGGTGCCTGTAGTCCCTACTTCTTGGGAAGCTGAGGCAAGAGGATCACTTGAGCCAAGAGTTTGAGGTTGCTGTGAGCTAGGATGCCACACACAGCCCTCTATTGTTAGCATCAAAGTGAGACTCTATCGAAAAAAAGAAAAAAAGAAAAAAGAAAGTTAATTATAGATGTTGCAACATGTGTACTTTTTCTGCCTGGGTGTGTTGCATGTTAATATTAATATATATGATTTTCTAAATAATCTGCTCTAGTCTCATCTTCTTTCCATTAGTTTTCTTCTTCAGCATCAGAGATGTTGTCTTAAGCAAACCTGGAGATGCCATTGCTGGGTATTAAAAAAGAGATTTCCACCCAATCATCCACATAATTAATAGGGAGAATTGCAGAGAATAAAAAATCACACAATTTGGTTTTCATTTCTTATGTTATTTCCTCCCTCTGTAGGCCAGAAATTCCATTCTTCAGCCACTGTTAAACACCCTGTTAGGGTAAGAATAGGTCATTCTCAGTCACCCTTGTCTTTCTTGTTGAGTATTGTGCTGTGTCCCTGAAACATACACAGCTAACTTTCCTACCAAGAGAATTCCTCTTTGCCCTTCTATAGTCTAATAAAACTTGCTAGAGAAACTGAGAGTTTAAGTTCTTCTTCATCCAGGCAAGGTTAGCACTATACACGCTTTCACAGAGCAGATCCCTTGAGGTCACTTTCTGTGTTTCCTCAAAGTTAACATTTTCTTACTATATTTATGAGTATGTTATGAGCTTATGTTTTTTAATAAAGCAGGAATGAGCCTGACAGCATGGTAAAGATTATGTAAAGCATAAAGGCATTGCTGAGTACCAATAGGAGTTTAAATCTACCACTTCCCTACTGAAATGGTTTTAATAAAGTCAATCCTTTAGCCCCAGATTCCTAATCCAAAGCATGATCATTATAAAAGCATCCTCACAAAGTTGTTAAGAGAATATACTGCCTGGCACAGAGACTATGCCCCCAAAAGATATGTTGAAGTCCTAACCCCCAGAATGTGATATATTTGGAAATAGGATTGTTGCAGATGCAATTAGTAAAGATGAAGTCATACAGGGGATTGGGTCCTTAAATCCAATCTAGGTGGTGTCCTTACACAGGGAAAAGGGCTACAGAAACACACCAGGAAGAATACAATGTGACTACCTGGTTAGAAGAGCTCCACCTGCAAGCCAGGAATTGACAAGGATTGTTATCAATTCACTAAAAGCCAAAAAGGCACAGTGAAAAAATCTCCATAAGTTTGAAAGGGACCCTATCTTGCGAGCTCCTTGATTTCTGACTTTTAGCTTCCAAAACTGGGAGACAATACATTTCTGTTGTTTTAAGGCACCCAAATTGTGATACTTTGTTATGGCAGCCCTGGGAAACCAAAACAACACTTAATAAGTAAATGTTCACTGCCTTTGTTTTTACTTAGAAGAAGCTGATGAATATGTGTATTTAGAGACTCATGTTTCTTAGAATCTCCCCATGAAAAGCAGAAAGAACTGCATTCTACAAGTGCTTCCTGGTCCTCTGGATCAGTCCAACTGTCAAAACAATTTTGGAACTCTTAAGCTTGAACTTCAAGATTCAAGGAAGTTAGAATGAGGTCAGGCATTGGGAACTCTACTTGTATTCATCTTGAAAAGAGAGGAATAAAATCTATTAATAATAATATGTTGACTTCATCCTTTCAAATTTTTGTCAGGAAGGTTTCCATAGAGAATCAAAAAGCCTTGCTTAATTAGAAGCCCTTAGAAAATGTTAGTTTTTTTTTTTTTCAGCTTTACTCGGGTATAATTAACAACTAAAAATTGTATATATTCAAGATGTACAATATGACATTTTAAAATTAATGTAAGTATACATTGTAAAATGATCACCACAACAAAATTAATTACCACATTCATCACTACACATAGCTATCTTATGTGTGTGTGTCGGGTGGGCACACTAAAGATTTACTGTCTTAACAAATTTCAAATAAATAGTAGAGTATTAACTATAGTCATTCTGATATAGTGTATTATATTTCCAGAACTTATTTATTGAAAGTTTATACCCTTTAACCAACATCCTCTGATTTCCTTCGAACCAGTCCTTGGCAACTGTCATTCTCCTTTTTGATTTTATGAATTCAACCTTTTTGTATGCTTCATATAAGTGAGATCAATGATATGATATTTTTACTTCTTTTTAACTTGATTTTTAGACTCAGGGTACCAGAGAAAGTATTTTTCTTTTCTTGTCTTGCTTATTTCGCTTAGCATAATGTCCTCTAGGCTCATCACTGTTGTTGCAGATGGCAGAAATTTCTTCTTTCTATAAGGCTAGTTTTCCACTCCGTGTGTGTTTATGTATACATGTCTCACATTTTCTTTAATCAATTCATCTGTTGATGAACCCTTAGGTTGTTTCTATTTTGGCTATTGTGAATAATTCAGCAGTAGATGGGAGTGTAGATATCTCTTTGAGATACTGATTTTATTTCCCTTGGCTGTGTACCCAGAAGCAGAATAGCAGTTCTATTTTTAATTTCTTGAGGAAGTTTCATACTGTTTTCTATAACAGCTGTACCAATTTAGAATCCCATCAACAATGTATAAAGGTTCTTTTTCCTCCACATCTTCTCCAATAATTTTTGGACTTTTTGATAGCAGTCATCCTATCAGATATGATTTCTCATTTTGCTTTTGATTTGTGTTTTACTAATGATTAGTGATGCTGAGTACTGACTCTGCCTCTGCCCAATCTTCTCAGTCTCCAGAATTGTGAGAAATATATTTTTGCTATTTATAAACTACCCAATTCATGGTATTTGTTATACCCATCTGAGTGGACTAAGATAATGTGGATGACTTCCTCTGCTCTTTTTAAATTTCCATTGGCACAGAATACTATATTTTCCCTCTTTATTTGTAGTCTACAAGTATCCCTAAAGGTGAAGTGTGCCTCTTGTAGGCAGCATACATAGTTAGATTTTTTTCATCCATGTTTTGATTGGAAAACTTTGTCCATTTACATCAAGGTAGTTATTGGTAAATAAGAACTTACTTTGACTTAATTTATTTTGTTCTTTGTTTCTTGCTTATTCTGTAGACCCATTTTTCTTCTCATGCTGTTTTCCTTTATGATTTAATGGTTTTCTGTAGCAGTTAACCTTGTTTTTTTTCTCTTTATTTATTTGTTTTTATATCTACTTCTGATTGTTACTTTGTGGTTTCAATAGAGCTTACATAATAAAGGCAATTCACAGTTAAAACAGTCCACTTTAAGTTGCTGACAATTTAATTTTGATTGTATATAAAACCTTAGCTCTTGCACTCCTCCCTCAACATTTTGTTTTGATGTCATAATTTGCATCTTTTCGTATTGTTTGTCCATTAACACATTATTGTAGTTTCAGTTATTTTTATTATTTTTGTCTTTTAATCATAATACTAGAGTTGTAAATGATTGACCCAATACCCTACATTAGGGTATTCTGAATTTGACCTTATACACACTTATTTTACCAGTAATTTTTATATGTTCCTATGTTTTTATGTTGTAATAAGCCTCTTTTCATTTCAACTTGAATAACTTCCTTTAGCATTTCTTGTAAGTCAGGTAAGTGGTGATGACTACTTTAGCTTGTTCATCAGCAAAAATCTATATTGCTCATTTATTTCTGAAAAAAAAAAACTTTGGTGGAGAAGTATTTTTATTTGTTAGTTTTTTTTTCTTTTACTAAATTGAATACATTATCCCATTCTCTCCTGACCTGTGAAATTTCTGCTAAGAATGCTACAGATAGCTTCATAACGCCGTCCTTGTATATAAGAAACCTCTTTTTTTTTAGTTTTTTCCCCTCTGTAGTCAAAATTCTGTGCTTTTTTATTTTGGTAGTTTGACTATAATATATCAAGGTGGAGTCTTCTTTGGGTTGAACAGTATTAGAAAGTCATGAGATTCATGGAAATGGATGTCCATCTGTATCTTTTTCAAGATTTGATAAATTTTTAGCCATTATTTTTTTAAAATAAGATTTCTGCCTCTTTTTACTTTCTGCATCCTTGAATTCTATACTGAGTGTTAGCATTCTTGATTGTCTCATAAATCCCACAGGATTTCTTCACTTCCTTTTATTCTTTTTTCTCTTTGCTCTTCTGACAGGATATTTTCAAATGGCCAGTCTTTATGTTCACAGATTAATTCTACTGCGTGGTCAAGTCTGTTGTCATTCCCTATTGTATATTATGTTTTGTAGATCTTTAAATTCAGAATTTCTGTCTCTATTTTCTTTAAAAAAACAAATACACCTCAAAATTGAGCTTCTAATTTTGTTCATATATTGTTCTTCTGATTTTTGTTGTCTATCTGCATTATCTTATAGCTTGTTGAACTTCTTTAAAACAATTATTTTAAATTCTGTGATTGGCAATTAGAAGACCTCCATTTCTTTGTGATTGGTTACTGGAATAGTATTGTATTCCTTTGCAATGTTAAAGTTTCCTCCAATCTTCTTATTCTTCAAGTTCTTGTTTCTTTGCAAATGAAAAGATAATAACTTCCTCAATTCCTTACTGAGTGTATACTGGAGAAAAAATAACCTTCACCAACCAAATAGTATCAATAGGAATTTTGAGGCTCATTCCACTGTTTCTATGATGAACATGCTTGACACCTACCTATCACACCTCCTCTTCTCTAGATGGGGAGCAATTTTTACATTTTTTTCCTTATCCTGCAAAGTTAGTGTCGATGCTAGAAGCCTCTTGTTCAGTTTCCCCAGGGCAGTGCCCACAAATGCTCATTGGTATGCCTTCTCCCAAACACACAGGGTAGAGCTTGCTGCTGTGTTGAGATACCTGAGCTTGTCCATTAGGGTGCATGCAAGCATTCAATTTGGAAGAAAAGCCTGAGGAATATAAAGTATTTGGAGTATCTGTTGCCAGTTGAGCTCATACGCAAGATGTCTTAAAATTATATAAAATTACAGAATTTTTACCATATAATGCACTGCTCTTTGGAGGCAGGATTACATGTTAGCCATTTGGACCTATACTTAAAAAGGGGGTTCACTAGTACTCTGCTTTCTTTTATTTGGGTCTTTAAAACATAGCTATCCAATGCATCCTTTAGCCTTTAAATGATAGAAATTGTGCCTTATGAACAATTTTGTGATTAGATGAAATTTGACACATCATTAAATCTAAATATCTTAATGTTTCCTCATAAAGAACAGAGAAGTTATGTTTTAAATTCAGAGCATTAGTTCTCTTGGAACAACAACAACAACAAAGGTAAAACAGTATGTTTATGTTTATCTACCAACTTATTTGATTTTTTTATGTTTGTATTTAAAAGCCAATCTTACCAAAATATAAGGGAGTAGTTTAAGTTTGGAATATAAAGTCAATTTAAAATTTAAAGGCATTTGAATATAAGTGTAAATGAAGTTTAAATATGGCATCTAAAATGATTTTAACATTTAATGAATGATGTTTAAGTTTTTATTCAAATTGTCTGTTTAATAAATTAATTTACTTGAAAATGAAGAACTTACATTAAAAGGACATCATTAGAAGTATTAAAATGAGTTTTTAAAACTTGTAACTCACTATACTCTTATATTTTAAAATATGCACAGAAGTCTCACAATAAGAAAAAGGAGAAAGACATATGACCCCAGAGAAAATTAGGGGGATGTGTGTATATATTTTAGCATATATACATATATTATATTTAGCATATACATATATACATAAATATATAAAAACATAGACTATTTCATAATAGTTAAAAACAAAATGGTAACAGCCTAAATGTTCATCATAGGGGAAATAGTTAAGAAGGTGGTGGTGATATTACACACTAATAAAATGAACAAGTTATAGCCACATGTAATATGAGCATTCAATATGTATTCTTTGTTTAATACATAAATGGATGAATGAATTAATTGAAATTAGGAAACTGAAAAGGCAGAATTTCCTATAAGAGATATTCTAAAAACATAAATTTAAAACAAAAATTATGTATAAAAAATTTTAAATATGTATCTAAACTGAATTAAATAACTAAAAAAGAGGTTACATATAATTATAGTAAAAAAAGTTTTTCATAAGAAAGTAAATTGATCTTCATACTACTGACCAATGAATTGTAAGAAAATTTTTATGTTTTAAAATTTAGAAACTAATTAGCATAATTGAAACATGATATATTCTTCATGTGACTAGAGTTAAATTTTGAAAAGAAATAGGATACCAAAAATAAAGTATATTACTAAATAGAAAATTGAAAAAATTTAAAAGTGTCAAAATTGATTAAAATTCTTTATGAAAGTCATTGACTGATTAGATTACAAAGCAAAACCAAATAATCGTGTAGACAATTCCTGCTGGTTCCATTTCTCAGATGTTTTGAGATGAAGAATCAGCTTTATAGGACAAGATCTGGTCCTTGAAGACTTAGGAACTTTTTTTTTTTTTTTGCTGTAGTTTTATTCATATTGGCAAACATTTGACTGAGGAACATTTTTAAGACAAAATTTTGTAAGCCCATGAACCCTGATGAAGGGAGAGGTGAGATAAATAACACTGTTGATAAAGGAGGCTCATAATTGTATGTAAGAACTTCATAGATAAGTTCTACAAATTATGGTGAATTTTTGGAAGGTGTAAAATTACTAACATGTTTGTGAATAAAATTGTTTTTTAACTGACAACCTACCACATTTCATGACTCCCACCATGTACATTTTGTCTTAACTAAGTATCAAGTTATTTATTGGACATATGTGCCTTTTATTTGATGTGTCTTTCAAAGGTAATCTGTAACTTCTTATTCTCCTTCCTATATTGCATATAAAATAGTAGTATAACTTCAAGTCAATGGATTCTTACTTCCTGGTATTTACACTCTCATGTATTTCCTTCCACATTGTACCAGGGTTGGTAGGTGTGATCATTAACATACGGTAGAACAAAAATATAAAAGACCATTTATTGTAACCTAAAAGAAGGTAGTAGAAGTTTTCGAAAGTTATAAACAAAATACCTGAACAAAATAAAATATTTATTGGTCTAAATTAGTATAAACATTAACAGATGCTATGGCAAAACAAGGTCAATAAACATAATATGAATGATATAAAATATCTACAAATTTTTAAAGTAAGAAATAATCAAAAGGACAAATGGACTAAAATTGAATATTTGATTCATTCAAGTAATATCAATAAAAGTCTTGAGACATTAATAATTATGATCACTTAAATTAAGGCAAGAATAATGTATCATTTTTGTCCCATCTTATTGAAGTAAAAATAAGAGATAGCAGTTATGGTAAGGAAAGTGATAATAAAATAGGTTATATTATGAGTAACAAAAATTTTAAGGACAATTTAGAGTACAGTTAATAACAAAATTATCTTCTCTCTGATATATGAATATTCTTTTTAATAACAGTATATCGAAAGATTGACACATACAAAAGAAGATATATGACAATGATATTTAGTATAGTGGAGCTTATATTGTTAAAATGTTATAAGTAAAAAAGGAACATTGAAAAGGAAGGTATAAAATAAATTACATTATATGTACATTCTTGACCACACTATTAAAAAACAGTGAGACATGAAATGAAGCCATGTGCTTAGTAAAAAACAAACAAAAACCAATGAGACTGATCTGTATTATAAAGTAGATGAGAGTGGGTTACATACATGACACCAAAGACACAGGTGACAAAAGATAGACAAAATAAACTTCATTGAAATTAGAAACTTCTGTGCATAAAAGGATAATGTCAGTAGAGGAAATATTTGCAAGTTACATATCTGATAAAAGATTAACACCTTGAATATGTAGGTTACCCTTAAAACTCATGAACAAGAAAATAAACACCTTAATTCAAAAATGGGTTTGAATAGCCCAAGAAGATACAAACATTGGCAATAAGCACATGTAAAAGTGGCTAACATTAGTAATCATGAGGAAATTAAAAGTAATCACATAATGAGATGCTATTTCACAGCCATTAAAATGGCTAATACATTCTTCCTTTCCTTCAGAGAAGTTTTTGTTCAAGTCTCTTGCCCACTATAAATGGCCAACAAACACACATGAAAAAATTTCATTGTCCTTAATAATCAGAGAAGTGTAAATCAAAACCACTCCGAGATATTCCCTAATCCTAGTGAGATTAACTCATATCACAAAATCCCAAAGCAGCAGATGCTAGCATGAATGTGGAGAGAAGGAAACACCTTTATCCTGCTGGATGGGATTGCAAAGTAATACATCCTCCATGGAAAGAAGTATGAGGAATCCTCAAAGGACTAAAAATAGACCTTCCATATGATCCTGCAATCATATTATTAGGTATCTACCCAGAAGAAAAAAAAATCATTTCATCATAAGGATATTTGCAATAGATGGTTTATTGTAACTCATTTTATAGTCACCAAAATGTAGAATCAACTCCAGTGCCCATCAACCCATGAATAGATTAATAAACTGTGGCTATGTATTCCATGGAATGCTATTCAGTGATAAAAAAGATGGAGTCTTTACATCTGTTTGCATTTACCTGGATGGATTTGAAGCACATTCTTCTTTGTAAAGTATCACAGGAATGGAAAAGCAAGTATCCAGTGTACTTGACTCTTGTATGAAGCCAATAGGTAAACAACTGTGCACCTACATGAGGAAAAACACAAGTATATTCAAGTGAAGGGAAGGGAAAGGGGCAAGGGGAGGTAGGTGGGGTATTGGTAAGCTCTCACTTAATGTGCACAATGTAAAGGTATACAGCACATCCCCTGGACGAAGGGTTCAACTGCAACTTGAACTTTACATTAGAAACAAGAACATGGTAACCTAATTGTTTATACGCTCACATTAAACTGAAATAAGAATTTTAAAAAAATAGCTACTATAAAAAGGAAGGACGGGAGGGTGGGAAGAAAAAAATTGAAAAGAACAAGTGTTGGCTTGAATATGAAAAAATTATGAAACCTTTTGTAAACTACTGGTGAAAATGTAAAATAATGTAGCTGTCATGGAAACAGTATGGTAGTTTCTCATAAAATTAAAATTGACATTAACATGTGACTAGGCAATCTTACTTTCAGGCATATTTCTTCCTTTTAAAGAAATTAAAAGCTGCACCTCAAAAAGAAGTTGAGATATTTGTATACCCATTGTCATAGCAGCATTATTGGGGGTAACCCAAGGGTCCACGGATAGATGAATGAATTAAAAATATGTGGTATAAATACATACAATGAACTATTATCCAGACTTAAAATGGAAGAAAATTCTGGTAAGCGGTTCTACACCATGAATAAATCTTGAGGACATTATGTTAAGTGAAGTATGCCAGTTACCAAAAAATCAAATACTGTATGATTCCAATTCTATGAAGTACTTAGAACTGTCAAATTCAAAGAGAAAGAAAATAAAATAATGGTTGCTAGAGGATGGGATGGGAGGGAGGGAAATGGGCAATTGTTTAAAGGGTGTTGAATTTCATTTTTATAAGAGTTTTGGAAATTGGATGCAGAACAATGTAAATGTAGTTAAAATGGCTGAAATGCACATTTAAAATAATGAAGATGGTAAATTTTAGGTGATGTGTATTTTGTCACAATTGAAAGTAAAAAATAATAAAAGGCAGAATAGGAAATATTATAGATAGTGTACTTCTGCTTTACCAAGAATACATATACATCTGCATACATTTGTAAAAGTACATATAAGGCTAAACCTCTGCAAAAAAAAAAAAAAATGCATTTCCAGGAAAAGATAGTAGAGCGGAATAAGCACATTTTCACATTTTATTATTGAAAGATTATTCACGTTTTATGAGCATTATATTTTTAATTTAAAATCATAGAGAGTTAAAAAACACAAAATAATAAAATATATTAGTGATTAGTAAAACTTATGTAAAATAATATTTTAATAGATTTAAACTTGACAGTTTCATTTGTCTTTGATGCTAATTCTTTACTTTGGAAATTACCAACAGTTGCAAATGTAGATGGCTGGTTTACATTTAAATCTTTGAATCAAAATCACTTAGCTACTGGGTGTGGACATAGGAGACCAGGAAGTTTGTATGTTCAGGTGCTATTGATGGGCAGCTAGGACTCCAAACCACTGTCCAGATATTGTATAGACTCCCTTTGCCTATACTTTTAAAGTTTAATGTTCATTTTTGCCATGTTGCATTAAAACATTTCCTTATTTGGTGAGGAAAAACATTTAAGTCATAGCTGCATCTCTTGTTGTATCTAAATTTGTCTTAGGCAACTACCTAGCCACATAAAGCCTTATCCCCAAAATAGAGTGATAAATTTACTTTCCAATTGAAGTACTTACCAGTTCTTAATTTCCCCCAGCCTCTTTTATACCAGTAGCCAACTGCATTTTCTATCTAATCTGCTTATATTTAGATAAACAAAGTATATGGGGGCCCCCAAATACTGTAATTTTCACACATCTATCCTAGTAGTTCTTTGCACAGAGAAAGAAAGTCACTGAATACTTCACCATTGATCCTGGATGGGTGTGGGGGGTTGGGCATAACATTGGAATTTATTAACAGAGTAAGTTCTCAGGCTTTTATTAGGATTCACATAATTATTTCTCTCCCACCTAATCTCAACACAGTTTTTACAAAACTTCTTCTTTATGGTGTATGCTTCCCAGAATAATTTAGACTTTTCTGCAAATTGAATAACTGAGTTAAAGGGATGTGATCCAAAGGTGAAATTTAAAATTATCTGAGGATAGGTGTATTATTCATTTGAACAGATCCTGCAGAACATGCAAAGCATAATAGTTCTGTGACAGCCAGGTCTACAACCAGGCAGAAAACAGCATAATGGAGTATTAAAATAGCATTGATATATTTATGGAGTCTTAACATTTCTTCTGCTTTTTTGAGCTAGAGTTATTCTATAAAGAACTTCCACTCATTCACTAGGATATTTTTGCCATACACTTAACAGTGATGTTAGAAAAGCACAATAAATACTTATTCCTTCCTTTTAATTAGAAAATTTTCTACCAAATAATGAATACCTTTCCATCTTGAAAAAATAATATGGGGAACTTGTTTTGGGCCTAGCATTGTTTTACTGGTTGATGTTTCAGAGCTAAAGAGATCTAGGCTCTAAATTCACGCTGCCATTTGAGAGCTGTGTGACTTGAGGAAGATTTCTAACTTCACTGATCTGCTTATTTCTAAACTAGAGATATAAAAATATATGCCCAGCAGTATTACTGTGAGGATTGCAAAATGAGGATTGGATTTTAAGTATTTAGCATATTAACCCCACACAAAGTAAATGTTTGCTAGTATTTTAATTGCTTCCCATAGACTGGCCTTCGTATAGTTTTTGGTATTCTAATTTATAACTCAGAAAATCCAGCTAATTTGCTTCACTGTGGTCAAGATATATGTTAATGAATTTTTATTTTCACACCTTCTTTAAAGTAATTAGGTTTAACTTTGATTTCTTTCCTTTTCTCTATTCCCTATGTATATTCCCTAGTGACTTTGGTGTCGCCTGATACTAAGATGCTGAAATTTCCATTTCCAAGTAGAAAAAGCAATGATTTTCAAGGTTGGGGGTGGAATCTCTCAACTGTGTTAGATCAGATGCAGTAGAATTATTTCTACTACTGCTTGTGTTTTTGAAGAATGTTATGATTCCACAGACTTCCATTATACAGTTGGCTCGCACTCTTTCTATTAAAAAGTAAATGCATATATGCAGTATCTATATAAAAATGATAAAAAAAAATGTTATCATTTATATTTTGGTACATGTGCTTCCAGGTAAACAGGGCAGAGCTGGAGAGATTACCTCTCACCCAAGCTCCTTAATGTCTCTGCCAGAATGGATTCTATAAAAAGACAAAGGATCCACCTTCATTGAGTAGGCTAGAGGGTGCTGTTTAGCCTAAAAAAAAAAGAAAAAGAAAGAAAATCACCTCACACTGAGCCTTATAAGGCCATGGACAGAATGAAAAACTACTTTTAGTGAAGGTGTCATATAAAGAGTAGAAGAAATAAAATGAGTTCCAAAATATTTCTAAAACATGAAGGCTTAAATATTTTGCCACTTTCAATTTTAATATTTTGGGGGGAAACCAATCTTTTTGGGTCAGAAGGTGTCCTTGTGGCCTGCACAAGGACCTAGATGAAAGAGATGTCATGACTGACAATGGAGAAAATGCCCTGGAAACACTCAAATGCCTGGTGAAGATTATTGTCCTCTCTTTATTTTGATATGAGTGATGATGACCATGTAGGGTGGGATGAGGGTGGGGAGAGGAAGATCAAGCTGGAAATATATATGGTTTGGGAGATGTTTTTGAATGGGGACAGTTTCTCTGTGGCCTTCCCTGACTTTGTCACAATGCTTTATATGACTGGCAGCAAAGGACTCTGCAACTATGTGAGATCTGAGGCACTTCAGATGTTTTATTTTTATAAATCTGAAGGCTAATTACTTAGTGATATGGATGATTGAATTAGAATTGATGGTGTCAGTTTCATGAAATCTTTCCCACCTTTTCGGGCAAGCAAGGTTGGGTGATTTGTTTTACTCAAACTATTTTGTGTAACTGTTTGTGGGTATATAACTGAGATCTTAAAAGCAGATTCCAGGTTATTATAATTTTAGAAACTTTTATAGCATAACTAGACAATAGGCTAAGCTCTGGCAGAACTGTGTTCGTAGTTGGTGCTAAAGGCATCTTTGTCAGATGAATGCAGAAACAAACACTATTGCTTTTTAGTACAATGGGATATTTTGTGGTATTTTAGACTCTTGGCATAATTCTATTTTTCTTGACATGCAGTGAAGAATTTTAACAGAGACCAAACTTATATGAGATGGAGTAGGCAATTGTTTTGACTTCCATTCTGAGACTTTCATATAGTGCATCTACAAAATTCCAGAGAAAAATTACATTCTGTAAAACAATTTTTCTTATGCATATTTCACCTTGAGAGGTTCTTTCTTTGGAATTCATGAACATCTTCTTTCTAGTGATAATTGCTTGAGTAGATATTACAAACTATTGTCATGAAAATCAGCAAAGAGAAGATGTTAAAAATGTCATCAATTTTGTGAGGAAAATAAAGAATAACAAAAGATAACAATTGAGCGTTTGGTTTTAAATCACCTTTTTTATTTCAGGTCTTATCAATAACAAGTGACATTTTAAATTTTATGGGTTTAAAATGGATTCCCAATGGCACACTATGCAACTGATCAATGAGTGTTGACAGTTTTGTGTTTGGAATGAGTCCAAAGTCATATCTGTATGTATCTCGAATGTAAATTATAATTGATTAATTAATGGCTGGAATAATGACAGCATAAGGCCTGTGTCTTTGCTATTATAACAATGAATCATCAGGAATTAATATGTAATGCTAAGAAAAAGATGATACAACCCCAGGGCAATAAAATTGTTCTGGCATATAAGGGACAACATAGAAAACTACAGTCTGCCTTTCTGTCAGCTTTGACCTGGGTGCACCTTCTCCGAGTAAACACAATGTTGCAGATGACAGTAACCAGTAGCCATGAGAGAATTGGCAGCTGGGCAGCAGTGATTACCACATTGTTACTTCTACCTTTTCTATTAAATTGCACAACCCGAGGACAAGGATTCAGCTTTTTATCTGGATGTGTATAGGGATTTGCTATGTGAAATGTCTTCATTATTCTCCAATAACTTTTCCCTTGAATATAGAAACTGTCACCCTCAACAAAAATAGCATTCCAAAGAGATCAATATGCAGTCTCCTTTCCAGATGTTATAAAGAAGTGAGTGAGTTCCCAGAATGCTTTAGACTAATTTCACAGTGAGATGTAAAAGAAATAATTTTTTTCTCACCCCAGCCAGCAATCTTTTAAAGCTCTGAAGCATAAGCCAGGTATTTCCTGCACAGTAGTTTCTGCCCTACTGACTGTACGGATGCTATTCATATTCAAGGCAATGACTGAGCTTCGTTGAACCAGCCAACCAATTTTCTCTATTGAACCATGAAACTGCTAATACCTGATGGTAAATTTAACACCACTGGCAGAATATTTGCATTTATATATTTAAAATAAAATTTTGTAAGTCTGTAAAATATGTGGCAAATTTAGCCTGCTGAGGGAATTTATCTTTTCTTCATTTCTGACAAACTTAGAAACATAACTGAGGCACCCTCATAGGGAAGTGTTACATCGATTCTGTTGTCACAGTCCCGGTGTTACCGCCAACAAAGACCTCAGAATCCATCCAGTTGACTATACAGAACCCTGGGGAGAATATATGACTCTTAGTCTCTTACAGAGCAACATTGAATTTAATTTTAGATTCAAAATAATCTGAAAACTCTATATGACTTACTCACTAGCAGAACCTGTTCCAGAAATAAAATCACTGAGTCAAATACCCTAAATCTTACCATCGAGTCTTTATGTTTAAATAGGAAAGGTGAAAGAAAAGGAGAAACTAATATTTTATTTTGACTTTCTTGAATAGCTAAAATATTATGCTAAATATTATTACATGTGTTCAATCTTCGGAATGTCCCCTTGACTATTAGGTATGAGCATCACTGATGTTTGTATTTTGTTAAGTAATATCAGAATGTTTAATGTTTTTGCCCAATGTCCTGTAGTTACTAACCATCCATGAATCCACTTAATACAGTTCCGAGGATACTAAAGTTCAACTGCAAGAAAATGAAATTCCTGGTTTTCTTGCAGGGACACCCTGAGGAGTTCTGTCTAAACACTAAAGATAAGTGCTGGGGTTATGTTTTCTGCTGATCTCTTTAGTCTAACTCATGGAAGGAGAACATAGAGTCAGTCTGGGTGAGACAGCCATGAACAGCGACTATGCTGTGCCTTCTGCCCACTCTCTGTGTGTCACTGTGGCGCTGTGGCTGGTATTTTCCATTTGACTTGTATCTTCGCATTACAGTGGAGCTCATCTCTTTTCCTTAAGGATGCTACCCTTTTGCTATAGGCTTAGTTTTTACCTGTTTTGCCGGTTCTGTTGCAGAACCACATGGCTTCACTAGTTGCCACTGCTTGTGACCTTATAATGTTCCCTTATCAAATCACGGCCAACATTATGCCTGCTTCCTGGTTCAAAGCATGCCACAGTTGCACCTTGCCATCATGCTTAGCTTTGTTGCCATTACACTGTCTCTGCTAATGTTTTCAATTTTACTAGCCCCTCAGAGCTTCAGCAATGCTTACAGAAGCAAGAGACATCCTCTCTTTCTTAAATCCTTGAATTCATGTTCAACTAAGCCCTTCTTTCTCTTTTCTTACAGAACCTTGTAGGGTTGCAAATGATGTATTAAACGTGGTGTCTTACTTTGGAATAAATCTTCCTGGATAAATTTCTCCATGGATGTCAATGTGGCAGAGAACATTAAATTGGTACCATACACTGTTTCAAAGACTCGCCTCTATCTTATTATCATCACTTAATCTCTTAGTCCAGAGTTAATATATCTTATCTCTTTTCTTCCTCAGGATGCACTTCCAAGGCATCATTTCCAGGGACTGGAAGGAGAAGTGTGGACCAAGTTTCATTAGGAGAGACTTTGTCCAGAGACTCACTCTATAATTTTGACATGTTCTTCATAGGTTTTCCTAAAAGACTCATTAAATACTCATGCAAAGTAATCTCCTGTGGTGCCACCTGACTTCTCAGCATCTCTTTCGAGTGTATGTCCATCAGAATTCCTTCTGAGAGTCTCACAGTGCTCACTCTGGCTACAATTATAGAGATCCAATGTTACCAGGGTGCTTCTTCCTGATGTATATTTCACTAGAATTCTTCAGTTCAACCAATAATGACATGCAGTATCACAAGGCATTACCCCGGCAGCCACAATCTCACTTAGTGAGTAAATCTGAAGAGGTTCTCTAGATGAAGTTGCTAACAAAAAATTTTAATAACAAGGAAGACCATGGAGCACCTTTAAAAGGCTCCTATTTTGGATTAGGTGTCGGAGTGATTAGATGGGACTAGAGGAGAATCATATCAAAGAATCCAGTCAGTGATGGAGAAAGAAGAATGAATGAAGAGATTGTGAAGAATTAATAAATCAAACACAACACTTAGTTTGCAATATGGGTGAGCTCCACTCAAGGGTTAATATTGGTGATCAGAGTTCAAACAGTTATAATTTAATGAAAGCATAAGGGGACATTTTTATTTCCATTAGAAAAAGAAAATACTTCCAAGTTTCCTCACATTCCCTAATTGCATTTATTTTGTCTTCTCCTCCCTTACTGTTTCCACTGGTCATGTTACTGCCTGAGATTTTCTCTGGTTGGCTTATCTTTTGGAGATGACTATGGGTGAGATCCTGCTTGGCATCCCCTATTCACAATAGGCTCCTTCAACTTCCCATTACTTTATTTACATATATATATATATATATATATATATATATATAATTTTAATTGTTCCAACCATCCAGCCTCAACTGGGGTCCAGTGTCTTTCAGATTAAACATATTTATAATTTTATTCATTGGCAAATGGTTCTCCTGCCATATCATAGAAAAGGCAAGATCCTGGCCCATGTAGATAATATGGGTCCATCTATCCCACTCCTTCCTCCTTTGATGTGTCATCATACACACAAGCACCTGCTGTTTGCTGGTCTTCTATTCTGGAGCCAGTAGGAACACAAGTGGCAACAGATATGGCCCAGCAATGCAGAGTTGAGTGTCAAAGACATATATTACCTTGCTTCATCCCAGTTCCTAACCTTTAGTGAAAATGGTCATACTGCCTTCATACTCCTTTCCACTTTGGGCAAGCTTAGTTTAGCTCTGTCTCTCTCTTGTAATCCCACCTTGAAGAAATAGTGGGGTTGAATGCTCATCTTTTGCTATCCTGGTAAGTAAAAGATAATGCTAGCAATCCAGGTGAGGAAGGACAAAGTCTTTTCTAAAAATCCTGGGAAGGGACAATGCCCTGGATCATAATGAGTTTAAAACACAAGATAAGTTATAACACAGAGGACTGAAATGAGTGAAGAACTCAGATATAAATTCAAAGCTTGCTCTTTTACTTCCCCAACGGGTAACATAACTTAAGTCACATAGCTTTGTTTTAGTCTGTGTTAATACAGAAATATCTGTGCATAGATCTGTTCTGAAGACTGAGCATAGCAGTTTATGTAAAGTGCTTAGTGCAGGTTCAGCCCACCCATTTTCAGCTTCTTTCTAAAATTGCTATCCTTTCATCAATGCCTCCTTTGAATGTTGGTCCCTCCTTATGGTTTCAGTAGTCCGATGGGCTTGAGGCTTTCTTCTACCTGGGAGGGGACCACACTTTAACAGTGATTGAGCTCTTAGGTCTACCCATGACAAAGAGAGAGGGTGTTTTTTTTTTCTCTGTATTGGGATTTTCCCCGAATTTTTTCATGGTCTCTTCTTTCCATAGGAGCAATAAGACCAAGAAAGACATGGATAGGTAGGATGGAGAGGGCAGAGAACTGCTTTGGTAAACCTTTTCCACCAGTTTGGAAAGACATTTTAAAGAATCATGGAATTAGGCTAGGAGCGGCGGTTCACACCTGTAATCCTAGCACAGTCAAGGTGGGTGGATTGCTTTGCGCTCAAGAGTTGGAGACCAGCCTGAGTAAGAACAAGACTTCATCTCTAAAAATAGCCAATGTTGTGGTAGGTGCCTGTAGTCCCAGCTACTCAGGAGGCTGAGGCAAGAGAATTGCTTAAGCCCAAGCCCAAGAGTTTGAGGATGCTGTGAGCTATGATGATGCCACGGCATTCTATTCAGAGCAACAGAATGAGGCTGTCTCAAAAAAAAAAAAAAAAGAAGAAGAAGAAGAAGAAAGAATCATGGAACTTTTATGTAGCCTTTGAACCTATCTCGGACTCCCACTAGGTCACACAATTTTTGTTTTAAGCCAAAGTTCTTAGCACAGTAACTTTGAGTGTTACTTTGTTCTTCTCTTTTAGAACCTTTTGAGGATTGAGGGTGGTGGTTGTGTGTTTCATCAAAAATTTAGATTTTTGGAAACTTGTTAAGATATATTTCTAAATTTCCATGGTGAACAGATCCAAACAAAACATTGTCACTCTGCAAAATAAATGATCATGGCTTAAGAATTTTGCAAGTTACTCGATCACTGGAAGCAAATATAAATATGATCTAAACATAAAATCAAAGTAGACACATCAATCATTGCCAAAAATTAATCTCTTTGGGGAAATTAGCAGGAATTACCCAACAAGGTCTCAAAAAAAAAAAAAAAAAAAGGAAGCACTTAAAACTTAGCATATGGTTTCAGATTCAGATGGGAGAAAATCTTTACCAGAGCACACAGAAAATATCAATTAAGTTCAGATTACCACCTGCCTCGTTTTAATCAAGGTATTTCACAGTAAAAGGTTGGTGTCTAGTGTCTTGATTGACTTATTTATAAACTAATATTTTTCCTTTGAGGTTTGAAATCTTAAATTTTACTATGTCATTCAGCTATTATCTATACATACTGCCAAGCTTAAGTTCAAAGAAACTTTCTCTTTAGGATTGTTGTAGTAAGATTAGAATAGGATAGCATGCCTAGAATTCTGTCCCCTTCCTATTTCTCTACTGCATTCTTTATAGAACAATCAATCTCAATTGCATACATAATCAAGTTATTCTTCTGTTTTAAATCGTTCTGGAGACCCCAAATTTCTTCATGAAAGATTTCTAAACACTTTGATGTGCTGTTAATATAAACCCTCCATTGCGCTTTCCTGTACTCTACCCCTCTCTCACAAGCACCTGTATCCCAGACAGGCTAGATCATTTGCAGTATATTACAATCAGCATGTAATTCTCTTACTTTTTTTTTTTGTAGAGACAGAGTCTCACTTTATCGCCCTGGGTAGAGTGCCGTGGCGTCACACTGCTCACAGCAACCTCCAGCTCTTGGGCTTAAGCGATTCTCTTGCCTCAGCCTCCCTAGTAGCTGGGACTACAG
>CAUYON010066047.1:0-21033 GCA_963573935.1 Arctocebus calabarensis | reverse complement strand
CCTCAGGCACTGTCTTTAAAACCTAACCACCTTAGGAGTTGTGACTCCACTGTACCACAATGAAAACTCTTAGACTGCTGGACAAAAGAGAACCATTGAGTACTTGAGCATGAGAAAAATGACACAATAAATCCATGTTCTCTAAGATTAGTCTGATAAGAGGGAACAAGAGAAAGTACTTTCATATGAATACACATGGTTGATCAACAGTGGAATTCATATCAAGAATTTTAAAATAACCAAAACAATTCATGACTCAAGAGACAACTAAAATACTAATAGCTTAATGTCAAGCAACTCTCTTGGTTATGAAATCTAAAAGAACTTTTAACATACTACTTTAGTATGACCAAAGCCTTATCACTTTCACATATTTTTCAAAGAGTACTTAAAAAGAACACCAAGTTAAGAAAAATCACTTTAAAATTTTGCAGTAATTTTACTCTATATACATTAACACCAATCATGTAACCCCCAAAACAATCTTTACTTATACAAAGTAAAAAATTTATTCTTGACAGTAAATGACTAAAAATATCCCATTGCCATAAAGCTACAAAATTCATGCTCCTAAAGAGCAAAATTAGGAAAGCAAAAGGAATAATCATTCCAGTGAGCACCAAGACAGAACTGTTTTGCACTTAAGGCCTAATTCATTGTATTTAAAAATAATTCCTACATTAGAGGGAAAAGGACACATTATTTGTCAAAAAAAAATTATGTATATGTATATATATATACACACACACACATACACAAAGGTCTGAAAACAGTGAAGAATGCCCACTTTAAAAATAATAAAATCAATCATACTTGTTTTTTAATTAATGGCATTTGTAAAATATATTCATGTTACTTTTCTTCCTCTGTAGTTCACCTTAGATAATTCAGATTGCTACACCTTTGTTAATCAGTTGTCACACTTAAGTACATAAGTATGTGAATCCAAACCATTAGAGCTAGATCTAATAGTTCCAATAATCTTATTTGCAACTCATTTGATCTGGCGAAACAGATTATTATTTATCCTTGTAAGCTTTAACACACTGACTGCCACACTAGAAAAAAAACTTTCCCTTGTGGCCACAGTATTTTATTAGGTCAAAGACCTGTGAGTTATACGCTTCCTGAGGCCTTGGGCTCAAAACTCGAGTAAGCTAAATACAACTCACATGGCAATTAATGTGCTAAGAATCTTAGGCAGATGAGATATTTCCTGTGCACAAAGTCGCAGAGCAGGTGAGGCAAGTGCAGCCCGGAGGAGGCGGGACAGACAAATGCATACAGCGGTCCAGCTGACCCAGAAGACTGGGGCCAGGTGCCGACTTATCCTCCAGATGAACCTGAGGCTGGGCAATGGGGGCCTTAGGGGATCTGTCACTACAATAAAGAGTCAGTGACAGGTTTGGAAAACACAGGGGTCCCAGAATGTGACCCTGGGCAACCCTGCTCCTGGTCCCAGGGGTTCCCCTATGCCTTCTGGAGGCTTAGGCAAAAGCATCATTACCCTTCCACTCCCACTCCATCTCACAGAGGGGGTGTCCTGTCCCATGGGGTCCCTGAGTTTGAGACGGCGCCAGCGTCCTGCAGGTGGCACAGCGACAGGAGGCAGGCGGTCCTCGGGAAGACTCGTGCCATCTCCAAGCAGCATCAGCCAGTTGCTATTCTCTCAGTAGAACTTCTTACTAGACTACTCCACAGAATTTATAATGTATGGAGCAAAGAAAAAAATATTGCTGGAATATAATAGATGTTTTAAAGTTTGTTGTTGAAACTCCTTGAAGGAAAAAGAAGCCATTACTTTTCCACTTTCTACTTCCTGTCTGTGGCTGTGAGGTAAATGAACATGAAGCTGCCCGTAAAGTTACGAAAGGTTCGCTCTGCCCTTCCACCTGCACAACGGTCCTAGGGAATTCCTGAGCTGTTCACCTTTCAGATGTTGTCATCGTAACTCTGGGCATGTCTATACAGCTTTCTAATTCAGTCTCAAAATCCACAGCATTTTTTTCACAAAATGACATAGCTGCATTCTTTAAATGCCTTGAAATCATCATTTAAAAAAACAAACAGAAACTAGTTGGAGTATATATTAAGTCAAATAAAAGTCTCTCCTTTCACAAAGGTGTCTTACTTAGTCTGCTGAAGACATGCCTGTCACTGTTTCTAAAGCCCTCGCAGGAGCCTCCCATGGCACGCTGCAGTTCCATACTCGGTTCCAAGATTGCGCTGTTCTTCAGCCCCCCAGAGGGTATAGCTTCCCTCATTAAAAAAAAAAAACACAATGGGCACAGCCGGGCTAGAGAAAACCTTCACTTATCATCCAGTGAATTTTAGTCACACCAAAATAATAAACCAACCTGTCTCAACAGGCCACCTTTCTTTTTCTTCTCTACAAAACTAAATTCCCTTCTTTATAGACTGGTGAGATTTGAAGATCAAATTAAAATTCACCATATTTCAAGTTAAACTCTGAGGGTTCTACACAACTATAACATGATTTTAAATTCATACTGGCATTCATTTTTCTTATTTTCCTATGTGTATCCTAAATAATCTTCCTGGATCATACTACTTAAGCAGAAACGAAGAGAGTTTTTTACATTCTATTGTGAAGTTCCAATAAACTCTCAGGTGATCAGGGTTTGTCTCTTAGTTCAATGTCATACAACTTCTACATGAATGCAAGCACATGAACAAAAAGGATTTCAAATGCAAAAAACCCTTAGCTCTGTGTCATAAATAAATTTGGGTAAAAACGCAAGCCTTCCACTGAGTCATCTCGGCAAAGATGGCCCATCTTCTCTGCAAGCAGCAACCTAAAAAAAAAGGAAAAAACCCAGAATTTTATGTCCATGCTGAAACACAAATACACATTATGCTGTAATGGAGGGCAAGGATCTTACTTACCGTTCTTTGGCCAGGAGGACAGACATTCCCACAAGCTTAGCAAACTCTTCTGACGTTAAAGATCCCTTTTCTGAAACCTAACAAAGAAATATAGCAGAAAAAACTGTGATTAACTTAGGATACCTAGGTACTAACCTTAATGTATACCGGTATACACAGCAAATAATTCACTGAATTTTCTACTATAACCCAAAGAATATTCACTATAGAAATAAATCTTAATGCTTAATCCTACAAAAGCTGAAGGACCCAGAAAAGATACAGTAGAAGCTAAAATATCAAGTTCTCTCTATATAACAAAAGCACTGTAATAAAGCCTACAAACCGTTTCATACTCTGAAAAGGAATATATAATAAATTCTAATTGAGTACATATTATATGACCCAATAAAGGAAACTTAGATATATCAGTTTGGTCAGTAAAAATCAATCTAAACTACAAATGCTTTTCCTATTTTTTGAAGCAATTATTTCACAAAACCATTTGTGGGATTTTATAATGCTATTTACATAGGAAGTACTAAAAGATAAGTAATACACCTGTTTAAAATTCTGATAAATGAAGTTAGAAAGCTGTTCTCAACACTAAGCCTCAATAGAAAAGAAAGCACTTCACTAATTCTAATTCTCCTTATAAGGTTAAAAGTGTCAAGCTTCATGTGTCCCATAATTGCATTGATGTACACAGCTATGATTTAATAAAAAAAAAAAAGAGTGTCAAATTTCAAAAAGCCCTTAACAAATGACTTTGATAAATGATGATCCATTTTTAATTGGGTCTGCATATATTTGTTACTTTTTAATAAAGTTAAATTCAAAATGACATCCTGTTTCTCAAGTTGCTAAGCATTTAGGTAATGGTGGCAGGTCTAGTGACTGGAGAAAACCGGCTTCACGTACTGTCTCCAGGGCCGAGGCCACCATTTCCTCTTCCTTGTGGGACTGCAGCTCGATTACCATGACGCCGCTGTCAAAAACTCGGAGCCTGAAAACCACAGATGCAAGAACAAAGCAGAATCACCTAGGATGTTCAGCTGCTAAGGGGGAGCATACATCTGCTGCTTTCTTTGATGCCCAGGAATGAAGGCAAGATTAACACAAAGCAACATTTAAAACTTGTCAAACAAGCAACTATGGCATAACTAAAAAGCTCATGAATACACAGATAATAACATTAAGAACTAGAATCTAATGTTAAATAAAAATGACTACCTTTTATTGTAACCCGAAGATAAGGAAGATAAAATTCACAGCTGAATTTCTCTGGACACTAACACAAAATGTCCAAAGGAAGAGAAGGTAGTTACTCTCCTCTCATGGGAGGAGCCACATTTTTATTTCATTCTTTTAAATCAGTGGTTCTCAACCTGTGTGTCATGACCCCTTTGGACTGTATTAAAGGTTCATGGCATTAGGAAGGTTGAGAACCGCTGCTCCAAATGGATAAGAGACTGCCTACTAACCCTGTACAACATGCGCAGCCCTGGCAAAGACGAAAGCCAGGAGAACAGAAGACGGGTGAGGTGCCTGATGAGTTCTGGTCAGAGGTAGTAACAATTTTAAGAGGGCGATACAATACTCTGGCCGGCACTCGGGAGGGAGAGTGAGCTTGGCCAGGATCTCCTACCCACCCTGTGTAGCATCACAGTTACAAGGGACAAACTCCGGGCAGAGGTTCCTTTACCTGAGAGGTAGTTTCAGTGCTTCCAGCATTTTGCATGAATTCACTAAATCTTCTGGTGAGAGTAACTAATGGGGAAAAAAAATCCAGTTCACATTACAAATTAATAAAGTAATGCTATGTAATTATAATAGTCAGTAAAATAGAAGAGAAAATTAAAAAATTACCACTTATTCAAGGATTTTAGGTGACTTAATCATTGCAAGGCAAAACAGATTAACTAAGGAGCTAAAGAGTTCTATTCATTAAAGTAGAGCTATCCCCCCACCAAAATATAATGCAAGCTACGCATGTGATTTTACAGTTTATAGTGGCCAAACTTAAAAAGTAAAAAGAAACAGGTAAAATTTTTAACACATTTTCTTTAACCCCATAAATTAAACGTAATACCAACTCAACATGTAATCAATATAAAAAATTATAAATGAGATATTTAACATGTCCTTTTTGTAGAAAGTCTTCCAAACCTAGTGTGTACTTTACACTTACAGCACATCTCAGCGGGGATTAAGTCCAGTGAAAGTTCACATTCATCACTGGTAGAGATGTAGCTAGTGGCTACCCTCTTAGGGTCAGTGCCAATTTAAAAAATCAACACAATGGTGACAAATACAGCTCTGAGTCACACAGGAAGGTGGCTCCAGAACCAGCCCAGCCTGGGTCCAAATCCCTGTCAAATCACGGTCTCTGGGTGTAGCCCTAATCTTCAAATTATGCCCAAATAATAAAATCCCCAAATTATCTCCTACATAAGAATAGTAAAAGTATCTATATATTGAGTTATTGGGAGGAAAAATAAGGTAAGAGATGTAGCGTGCCCAGCAGATAATAAGAACTAACTGATAGTAGTAGTAGTAGTAGTAGTAGTAGTTCTTATAGAGCAGAGGCTTGGGTGATTCATTTGCATAGAGGTCACTGCTAATATTACAGGACTTTGTTTGACTGCCGGAGCACAAAGCACACTGGCATAGAATCTTGGAAGCCACGGATTGCTATCTGGATGTTGGGGGGGGCGACGAGAGCTGAAGCACCGCTCCTGCCTCTGGGCCAGTACACAGCCATCAGGGTAGGGCAGCACTTCTTCTGCATCACCCACAAGGCAGTCTGCATCCAACCAAGGTCACTGAAGAGTTAGCACTGCAGAGGAAAGGGTTCCTGAATAACCTTGTTCATTACAAGGCAGAAACTATTAGAGCTGAAAGGTATCACTCAGTCTAAACCCTTACTTTAAAGATAAGAAAACTGAGTCCCTAAATGCCGCAAGGATGTGCAAAAGCAGCACTCTTTACACAGTGTTGGTGGGATGTAATCAGCACAGCCATTACCTACCACAGTATGGAGGTTCTCAGAAAATTAGAAATAGAACCACCATGTGATCTAGCCATCCTGTTACTAAGACATTTAAAAAAAATGAACTGCGGATGTCAGAGAGGCCCCTGCCCCTGTGCTGACTACAACACCGCTCATAGTACCCAAGATGTGGAATCAGCCTGAGCTCCCGTCTCAGCCGAAGAGACACAGAACAGGTGGTGTACATATACAATGGAGTTCTACTCAACCATAAACAGCACGAAATGCTGTGGTTTGCAAGAACCTGGATCAACCTGGAGGGCATCATGTCATGTGGAATAAGACAGACATCACATCAGCTCACTCTTACACAGAACCTCGGGGAGACTGCCGACAGTGATAATCCAGCGTGTGTCAAGATAACGGAAGAGAGGGTGTGAATGCCGTCCTCACAAAGAAATGATTAGTGTTGAAAGTGACAGATACGCTAATTACCCTGGTTCAATCATACTTGCAATGCAGTGTCACACAGGACCCCATGAAATATATAATTATTATGTGTAATTATAAGTAAATATATTTTTAAAAAGAAAAAGACTGAGTTTCAGAGAGGTTAAGTGAGCCACTGAAGGTCATTCAGCAAATCAGTGGCAAAATCAAGAACAGAAGCTACCCTCCTAGACCCCAGAGCAGTGCTATTCTCATTGCACCACACTGCTTCTCAAAATAGCTTTGATATTTGCAACCCTTCCTCAAATTGTATTCATTGTAAGGGAATCTGTATTATATCAAGAAAGTCTGTATTTAGTTAAAAAAGTATCTAAATATTCTATTCTTACTTCCATTCCTCGAGCACGGTTTACTAAACAGTACACCTCCATCAGTGACATGATTCCCCCTCGTTCCTGTTAAAGAAAAATTTTGTTATATTAGCACCAGATAGCATTTCTTAGTATGAATTATAGAGTGAAATCAGAAACCAGAAAATTTCTTAAGAAGCTTTGAAAAACTATATTTACACATAGGAGAGCCTATTCACATACCATGAAGCACTCCAAATTCAGTATTTCAACTTTAATGTCATTATTCCTATTTTAATATTTACTTAGATGAAAAGAATGTATCTGCCATGCTTCAAAAAGTACATTAAAATACTTTGGGTTATTTCAGCTAATAAATGAAGACAGGATAGAATTAAATAAGTATATCACCCTTTTGCAAACCCTGATGAAGCAAGTACTGGGCTATGGTTGTCAGTAGCTGCCAATATCACACACACACACACACACACACACACACACACACGGCAATCGGGTATTACGCACCTCCTGATGGGTGTGCACAACGCCCTCTGTAAAACGTTCTTGCCAGCAAAAAACCTTAATGGACCTCTACTATTTCCTATAAATTACCAGTTTATAGAAAATACATAGGACGGGGAACCACACTTTATAGGACAATTTGTTTCTTCAATAAATACACTGTGAGGTGGCAGAGACCATGGAATTTTAAAAACCACAAACACACACCAACGTTGAGAGAAGATGACTCGCTGCAATGTATCCTGATTTAAACAGACCAACTGTAAGAAAAACTGTGAACACTAACTCGACATTTGATGATGCTGAGAAATTTTTAATTTTTTAGATATAAAATGGGATAATGGTTGTTTTTATAAAAGACTTAATCATTATAGCCACATACTAAAATATTTACAGATAAAGTGATGTGATATCTGGGGTTTGCTTTAAAATCATTTTGAGTGGACACTGGTTTACAAATGAAGAGGATATTGGGTACATGAGGTTTTATTATGCAATTCTATTTTAGCATAAATTTCTAATTGCCTGAATACTACAAGACTAGAAGATGAAATCTATATTATGGAATTAATTTTTTTTATTTATTAAGTCAAATACATATAAATCATGAATATGTGGGGTACAATGTGCTGATTTTTATATTATGGAATTACTAATAGTACTATATAGTAAAAATTAGATACATGGAAATATATCTATACAGAGAGACATCATGTATTCCTTTTTGTAAATAAGAAAAGCTTCATATCAAATATTAATAGATTTAGAAAATTTAATAATGTCTAAGATGAAAATCAAAACAATTTAGAAGATTACAAAGCATCCTAAGTAAGTACACTGAACTAATTTAATCTTCCTGAAAGAAAAAAACCCATGTCAGTTGACAATAACTACATCATGAAAGGAGTTATGCTCTTGTTAACATTTCTGATGACAGAATACATAGGACCAGGCTAACATCTATAACCCCAGCACTCTGGAAAGCCGAGGTGGGTAGAATGCTTGAGCTCAGGAGTTCGAGATCAGCCTGAGCAAGAAACAGACCCAGTCTCTACTAAAAATAGAAAAACCAGCCAGCCATTATAGTGGGCAGTGGTAGTCCCAGCTACTCAGGAGGCTGAGGCAAGGGACTGCTCCAGCTAAAGAGTCTGAGGTTGCTATGAGCTATTACATCACGGCACCCTGCCACGGGTAACAGAGTGAGACTCCGTCTCAAAAAAAAAAAAAGTTTAACACAGTTTTAAAGAACACTTAGGTTTAGTTTTTACCTCTAAAGGCGCCTGCAATATCCCAGCCAGCTGTTTGGCCAGCTGCATGTGGTACTGTGTGCCTGAGCCATAGGTTTCCCTGGTCACTGGGTTAGCTATTCCCATGCTCAGCAAGTAGGATTTAAACCTGATGGTCTATAACGAGAGGAGAAAAGGCATTAAAAGACTCTGCAGAATTAGTCTCCTTACCCCAATGTTTAAAATCCTTCCATCATAAATTTAATTCCACTCAATTATTTCTACACGTACCCTTTTCCTCTACTATGTGGGTCACTACGGAAGTTTTAAGTCCAATTGTGTTAGGGTCCATTATTTCACTTCCAACAAACACAGCTCACAGTCCTTTGTGATTGACCTAAGCAGGTTTCCATTTCCTTGGCTTACGGGTGTTGCTGGGAGGGCTTTGTCTATTTCCATCTGCATGGATTTAGGTTTCTTGATTTCATAATGACCCACATATGTCTCTATGCCGTGAACTTCAAGAGAGCAGAGGTCTAGCCGTTCCCTGCACACATCTAATTAATCTCTTTCTTCTATCCAGTTTCTCATACTCTGTCACATCACAAGTGTGGTCTGAGAGGAGAACAATGCTATATTTAACTCTAACCCAAATGACACAACCAAAACTCTGAAAGAAAAATGGCTGTTAGCAGATTGTAGACAAATTTAATGAAACGGACATCAAACGTAAGGATATGTGTAAAACAGCCACTCCTTGCACAGCTGAGTATATGCTTTCTACACTCCATTTAAAGGGCATTGAAATAACCTATAATCCTAACAACTAACAGAATTTTTATGATTGACTTTTTCTGTTAGCACATTTCACATATCCCCTCAAGTCCTAAAAGAAATAAAACGCTACATTAAGAAAGCAAACTGGTAAACCTCATGGCATTCATATAATCTAGTTTCAAATATCGTAAGAAAAGCAACCTATTTACCTCATCTTCCGTGATGTCACCTTGTTTTTCTTTAATTTTATTAGCAATTGATTTTGATAATTCCACCATTTCCTTAGCCTGTCAAATGAAAAGTAAAGACTGAAAGAAACAGTCCCCAAAGTATGTTAACAAAACATATTTTCAAAATGGTGTCATAAATGGTATGAATTCAATAGACATAAATGACACAGACCTTGATCATCAGCTTGCTGAGGTCTTCAAAAGCCTGGAATGAGAAAGGAATTTTTGTTGGGAACTGACTAAAGAATTAAAATGTTTTGTTTTGTTTTTTTTGTAGAGACAGAGTCTTCACTTTATCGCCCTTGATAGAGTGCCATGTCGTCACAGCTCACAGCAACCTCCAAAACCCGGCCTTGTGATTCTCTTGCCTCAACCTCCCAAGTAGCTGGGACTACAGGTGCCCACCACAATGCCCGGCTATTTTTTGTTGTTGTTGTTGCAGTTTGGCAGGGCCCAGTTTGAACCCGCCACCCCGGCATATGGGGCTGGCACCTTACCCACTGAGCCACAGGCACCGCCCAGAATTAAAATGTTTTAAAGCAATGAAGTACCTCATGTTTTTTTCCCTATGATAGAAATACATTAAATTTTCCTATGAACAACAACAACAATTTATTAATAAAATATTTATACAAGTAATCAATCTCATTATAAAATTTCAGTTTAGCTAAGAAACCATAAGTTTTCCCAAAAAAACTGCAAAAAAATTCAAATTTTCAAAGAGAAAATTATCGATTAAACAAATAAAAGATAACATGACATAGTATTATAATCCTTCAGAAAATTTTATTTACTCTTATTTGATACAAGAAAAATTTGTCACTGATTTTCCCTAAAATCATTTCCTAATAGGGAATCAAGAATCAAAGGCACTATAAAGCTTTCCTGGCTGAAAATGGCAATACACAGCTGTAGAAACTTCTTAAGGCACAGTAATTTTGGCTTTAATACAAGCAGGTATGAGTTAGCTGAAATAGGAAGCCTCAGCCTGTGAATGTTGAACACATTATCATCTTCACATGTGATGGATATCACAAAAAAAAAAAAATTCAAATACTACTAAAATATATCTAAATAAAATCTATCAATTGTTTAATTTGCTATGGCAGATACCTACTTCAAAGGCCCTTTCAGACTTAATCAGACATATTTCTAATAAGTTATTTCAAGTTACTGAATATACACTGCCAGCACAGTCTACCTTGTCTAATTAATGCTAACGGATATTATTTTTAAAAATAAACATTTGAAAGAAAGTATGGTGAATCCTTATAAACAACTCAAATTAGACCTCCCATTTGATCCTGCAATCCCATTACGAGGCATCTACCCAGAATTAAAAAAATCATTTTATCATAAGGACATCTGCACTAGAATGTTTATGGCAGCTCGATTTACAATCAGCAAAATGTGGAAACAACCTAAATGCCTACCAAGCCAGGAATGGATGAAAAAGCTGTGGTCTACCATGGAATACTATTCAGCCATGAAGAAAGATGGAGACCTTGCAGCTTTTGTATTAACCTGGACGGAGTTGGAACACATTCTTAGTAAAGTATCTAAAGAATGGAGAAGCAAGAATCAGATGTACTCAATGCTAATCTGAAGCCAGTAGATGATGTAAGACAAGCCCACATAAGAGAAAAACTCAACTCAATTCAAGGTGGGGGGTGGGGAAACAAGGGTGCGAGGAGAGGGGAGACCCGGGGAAGGGTGTGCTCCCACTTACCAGGCACAATCTTAGGGTGCATGGTACATCTCTGGGGAGTGGGACACAATTACAAGAAGGACTTTACCTAATAAGTGCAAATAGTGCGACCTAATTCTTTGTACTCTCAATCAACCTGAAACAATTTTTTAAAAAGTCATTAAGCAACTTGCCTAAACCGAGAAATTGGTCTGCAGTGTTCTGAAAGATATACTTGTGGCTCTGATCTGCCTATGCCTATCTAAAGTATCCCCCACCTGCAAAAGAATTTTGCCAAAAGAATAATGTGTTGTATTTTCTTATGGCCAACTCAGTAAGGCTAATACCGAAAACAAAGGGGAATGTGCACACACCTAACAGGAACTTCCTCAGATAAATAAAAGGCTAGAACGCTGGATTCTTATCAGCAACAGCCAGCAGACGCAGGAAACCCTTTGTAAGAAACTCTGGGTACCAGCTCTTAAACTAAGTCAACACCAACATTTAAATGAAGGGCACGTTACCCAGCAACCTATTCTTCACAAATAAAGACACTCTAACATTTTAAGTACTTAGATTTTTACTTTGACTATATAAAATATTAGATTTGCTTTACCTATGTAAGAAAGACAACACTTAGAAAATGTAATGTTGCAAGTAATTTATTCATTGTTACATTTTCATAGAAAAAATATGCTAAAACAATAAGAGTAAGGCACATAAAATACATAAATTAGCCTTCATTGGTTATAAACATAGTTAATAAAAGTAAATATAGTAAATATTTTAGTGCCTTGAAAGAATTATCCTATAAAATATTTTAAATAATTATAAAACACAAACAAAAGCTTCCTTGCCTTTATTTCTATTATTCTAAAATTTGAAGTTGTCAGCTACCAAAAATTGGGTAGAAAAACTACCTACAATAAAATTAAAGCAAAATAGAGGCATATGCCCATTCTATTATATTATCTGCCTTCTATCCCTCTACCCTACCCACAGTCGAACTACCACTACAATTTTGAGGAAAATGTCATCTGTTTTAAAACCAGAGTACTTCTTAAGGTAACTTGTGGTATTACTTCTCCATGACTGGTTATTAGTTTCAGTGACTATTAATAACTTCTTGGATTTTCTGTTTCAGTGCCCTTTTTTTTGCAGTTTTTGGCCGGGGCTGGGTTAGAACCCACCACCTCTGGCACATGGGGCTGGCGCCCTACTCCTTTGAGCCACAGATGCCGCTTTGTTTCAGTGACACTTGACTCTGTGTCTATGCACATTCCATTCCCTGTAGTGAACCTCTCTTATCCCTGCTGGTCATCTGCATCCCCAAGAAGAGCTAAAGGGGCTGAAGCAGCCCATGAACTCTTGAATCTGACCCGCCAGGCTTCCCTTCCAAAACAGTATCTGACGCTGGGGAGAAACTACTGAGACAGGAATCAAAACTGAGCAAGGTAGGAGTAATTCAGAGAAAGCCGATAATGTCCAGATAAAAACAGGAGATGGGAACAGGGCCAGAGAATCACAAAAAAGCGAGCTGCCGTTTTGTTGACCTTGCATGAAAAGTAGAAGAGGGACGTGCTCTGTGGAGTAAGAAAAAGTATTCTGAACTAAGCCTTCATCTAAAAGTTCAGGAAGACGGATTTCATATGAAAATGAGCCACAATAAAGTATCCAGGTCAAATCTACACAAAGTTATCACAAGAAAAAAGAAAATAAAGAGCAGAGTGACACAGACAGACAATGTAGACACAATACAGAGTGACACAGACACGCCACGGAGCAGGTGGAAAGCTTCCTCTTCTCCACCGTCCTCACCTGCTGTGTTTATTCTCTCCTGTCTGGTCCAGTCTTTATTTCTGAAACTATGTTTCAGAAATTTTAATCCTTTCCTTAATCTTATCACTACGTATCTAATTTATATTCTGCCTTCATACCTTGTATCATCTTGACTTTTTTTTAGCTTTTTCTGATGTAAAAGGTGACTAACAACCCCAAATGACTAATCCAGAGACACATTTTAGTCAATTGTTATGCTTTAAAGAAAAAAAAAATTCTTTGTCCTTCTAGGACAAACAGCCATTATAAAGGGGGAAATTAGATTATCATCACTCTTTGACAGCAACAATTCATGCCAGACCAAAAAATTAAAGTCGCATAATTGAAGGTAATCAAAGAAAGACAAGGTGAGCCAAGGAATCAAATCCAGTAAAACTGACCTTGATACATAAGGAACACAAATGTGCTAGACACGGGGAATGTTGTTCCTATGATCATTTCCTGACAAATCTCCTAGAGACTGAGCTGCAGACGGGCTGCAGGGCTCAGCATGAGGACCGGGCTGAACACAGACCTCCTCACACAACTGGGACAACGGAGAGTGGGTGGGGACAGCATAGGCAGCAGTGGCAAACTGTCAGAGTAAATAGTATTCTTGTTTTTTTTTTTCTTTTTTAATGTACACAGAAAGGGGAGAACATACACAAAAATTTCCTTTTAACTGTTAAAGCAATTATTTGGAATATCATCCTGAATTTGAAAAGGAGGAGTAAGTATGAACTCATGAGGTACTTTATATTAACAACGCAACAATAAAAATCCTAGGTCTGTCCACTGGAAAGGCCTACAACCAATCAACCTGATAGCAATGGCTAGCAGGCAGACCAGTTATGAAATACTGTATCCCACAAAAGAAATGGGAGCTTCTCAGAAAAATGGTTGATGCTGATCTGGAGCAGGAAATATGCAAGATGGTCCTGAAACTTTTGTCACATTGGACGGCGAGGAAGCTGTCAAAGTCTACCGGGTTGTATTAAAAGCACTCAGAAGCCAACCTGAAGAGGTTACCATGGTCGAAGATGGAATAATCTGAGCTTCAAACACAATAATTGAAAATGGCTGAAATCCATCAAATATGTTAAAATTCATGAATTCATGATGATATGTAATAAAATCCTAATTAGTAACCATCAACAAATGATAAGGAACCAATTTATTTTCCTGATGATAAAGGAAATTACAAATATCCTGCCTTCCCTGTATGTATCATTCCCTATATGTAACCACAGAGTAAAGAAAAGCATTATTTTTACGAAGTAGTCCAACTTAGTAAACTAATAAATGAAAAGCAAACTCAGAACATCAACATTTGCAATCACAAACAGACCTAGGCCCTGAATACTAAGGCTGCTGACACAACATAACAGGCATGATGTGCTTCCTGATGGAAACAGCATCTCGTCTAGTTTTACAAAGGGACAGGCCGTGAGTGTGATCGAGCCTCTGGATGCACCTGCCAATCTGGAAGAGACTAAAACGAGTCTGAGAACTCCTCCTAGAAAATGTACTATAGACCTCGTTGCTGAGCGTCACCACAGTCACCTTTGACGTGCTCCCCTTGGGAAGCCATGCACCGATGCCAGCACCTAGTCCACCCTTGAAAGCAATGTTAGAGCTCTTTTTCTGGAAAGACGATCAGAGCTGCTGTCACATGAGGTCTGACAAGTGTGCAAACTCACAAGTGTGCTTACATCAGCAGCACCATACACACAAGTCAGGAAGGTTTCTATAACCTTGGAGTATCAACGTCTCACAGCTGTGTCTGTACTGAGTGGCATTCGTTATTGTTTTTTGTGTGTGCCCTCAGTTCCTCAATGGCAATCTGTATTTTCAGTTAGTGAGCCTAGACTAAGTATTCAGTTAATTATTTCTAGTTTAGACTTTGACACACATATTTCAAATTCTTCAAAGAGCACCCACCAATGGAATTTTATTTACAAACTATTGTAAAAAACTAAAGAATTACTTCATAACATCCTTTCCTAAAAATTCAAGATGACTTTTTTTTTGAGACGGAGTCTCACTCTGTTACCTCAAGCTAGAGGGCCTTGGTGTCAGCCTAGCTCACAGCAGCCTCAAACTTCTGAGATCAAACAATGCTCCTGCCTCAGCCTCCCAAATAGCTGGGATTACAGGTATCTGCCACAATGCACAGATAATTTTTCTATTTTTAGTAGAGACGGGGTGTCAATCTTGCTCAGGCTGGTCTCAAACTTCTGAGCTCAAGCAATCCCTGCCTCGGCCTCCCAGAGTGCTAGGATTATAGGTGTGAGCCACCATGCCCAGCCTCAAGACTATTTCTATATAAACGTGGAAAAACCAATGATATGTTTAGATCTATTAACTAATTATAGAATTTAATGTATATCTGATTTTCTTAACTAGAGTTCTTTCCCTGTCACCTGAATTTCTTTGTACATGAACCTTCAGAATCTCTTCACGTGTGATGAACTATAATGTGCGTGCTCAGGGTTGTCTCCTGGTAGAACTGATGGGCTGACTGGTGTGAGCCAATTTCACCATGTCTAGTGCCCAAGTAGCCACAGCATAAAATCATATGGTGTCTGGCTGGGGACAGCAACCACAGAATACCAATCTTCTCTCAACTAGCTTAACTAAACCTCCAAAATAATTATACGGAGAACCTTAAGTTCATTAGAATATCCTTCCATCAATTCCACCTAGACTTTAAAATTTATATAAAACATTCTATGATTTTTTTTTTTTTTGAGACAGGGTCTCACTATGTCGCCCTCAGTAGAGTGCCGTGGCACAGCTCATAGGAACCTCAAACTCTTGTGCTTAAGTGATTTTCCTGCCTCAGCCTCCCAAGTAGCTGGGACTACAGGCACCCACCACAAAGCCTGGCTATTTGGGGGTTATAGTTGTCATTGTTGTTTGGCAGGCCTGGGCTGCATTTGAACCTGCCAACTCTGGAGTATGTGGCTGGCACCCTAGCCGCTGGGCTATAGGCACTGAGCTGACATTCTACGATGTTTTCTAGCAAAAAACAAATTTGCAGTTTTTAGTCCTTTTATAAAAAGCTTTTAAAAATTGTTTTGGTTAAATTCTGCCAACCCAAGGTAGAATTGTTAAAGGAAATACGATACTATGTAGCTTCAGGCAAATTAGCGTACTCCATATTATGGGACACTCTTAGTCACAGATGTATCCAAAAGACTAGATGCAAGTGGTTCAAAAAGATGAAACTAGAACTTGTCTAAGAGTTACCTCAGAAATGTTTTTGTCTGTTTCTTTTCTTTTTTCTTCCAGTTTCCTCTCAATACCTACAATTCCTACAGCTCTTATTCTTCCTGGCTGGAAAAAAAAAAGGAGAAAATAAAACATACAAAATAGGAAGGAAATAAATCTTTTGTAACCCTCCACATTGTGTGGTCAATGGCAGGAAAAGAGTCACAAAGAAATACAGTATACAATTGTATCTAGCTTCCTTTTGAAACATTTGTTTGTTTTTTGCCATATGTAATGATCTTCAAATCTTTAAGTAAAAACCAAATAGATAATAAATGGCATTCTTTACTTTGTATTTTAAATGTAAATTAAATTTCCTATTCTTTTTTGTTCTTTGGGAAGTTATTATATATCACATATTTAATAGAGCCTCAAATTTACAAAAAATTATAGTTGTAATTCTGGTCCTTACTAGTTATTATCCAAGCTACTGTCACACATCTGAGTGCCTCTCCACACTTCATGGTTAATTTAGACAAGCCTGGAAAGTATCTCCCAGTCATACTGACTGTTCTCTCAAATGTCACACTGAAGAACAGAATACAGGGAATGAAATCTACCTTTTACCACCCTCAAGGTTACTCTAGTAAGCAATCATTTACGTTTAGTAAGTGTCTACTATCTTTAAAGCACTATATTAGGTGCTGTGAAAATAATTTTTTATCGGAATACCATGACAGTATTTTATTTTCAACAAGCTCTATAATTGCAATCATTTTCTTAATGAAGATGTAAGTAAAGCACAGAGTTGAAAATATAGGTTACAAACAGTGGAAAAAATACCTGGGGTCCTCTGCTTGTTTGTAATGACTGGGAAACTGGTACATTCTCCCATCTTCTCTGTGTCATTTCCTCTGATAAACGCCTATAAAACTGTCACGCAAACACATACACTTTAAATGACTCGCTCAGGTTGTGGCATCCTCATATAAATTATTACTTGACATTTCTTTATGGTCTGTTCGGGCATTTTCAACAAGCCTAGAATTCTCAGAGACATCAAAAGAAATCAAAGGAAGTTTTTTTCTTGGATCAACTTCAAAAAGCACACAGGAAAAAAAAAAAAGAAGGAACTGACCTTCTATATAAAGTGAACTATTCCCAACAAAGAGATGAGTGACAATGAAATAAATAGACTTACTTTAAACAATCCTCCATATGTGTACTATTTTCAATAGTACCAGGAAAAATATGCAACTATTTTCCATAAAGGAAGCAGAGAATAATCTATCTAAGTCACCCAAAACATGCCCATGCTCACAAAAAATCAAATACATTTTTCAACTCCAGTGCAAATGACTCAGTCACTCACACTTATTTGTTTAGTAACCACTGTATGAAGAATAACAGGTGAGGTACCACAGATAAGGAAACAGACATTATACTGATGGGGAAAATAAACACACACTTCTCAATGTATTAAGAATAGATGTGCAACTATTAATCTGAACATATAAACTATTATATTGTATAATAAGAACTTCACTGACTAAGAACTGTATGTAGTTAATCAAGATAAATTGCTTAATTTAAGTTCACCAAACTTCAGATCCTGAGGTAGTTTAACATTTTACTGCATTTATACTCGGTCCCTTTAACCAACTATGCCATTGAAAACTTTACTAGTAGCCAAATAGCATTTAGCATATTTCCAGCCTCTGCTCCCTCTGACTACATCCTGCTTTCTGATCCCATTAAAACCTAAACTTCATATTCTTCACTCTATGAAAAGGCTTAAAAGATAATGAAAATTGTATTGTAAAAATATGGTGAAACTTGGTATGTTACATAATAATGCCTTCCATCATATTAACAAATCACAAGAAAAATCCACACAACCCTTTCTAAATGGTATCCCAAAAGTTGCCATACACAGATAAACCAGTATCTTGGAACATGTTCACCATGAGTGGGAGAAAAGACTTTGTTGTGTGTGTAAAAAGAAGTGGCCAACAGGTAGAGAATATTTTATAAATATTTTGTAATGAATATTTTGTGAATAACGGTACATTTAGCTACAATATCCCACTCTCCCCTCTGCATGGTGACTTTGGGGACGCCCTGTACTGCGATTTATTCACCATACAAACCTACCTCGATCTGGCCATGCTCCCTGAAGGAGAGTTTGACGTAGGAGTTCTTACTGCTCTGGAAGGGGCCAGGTTCTTTGTTAGGAGGAGCTGTGTGAAGATGAACCACTATTTTGGCACTAAAGAAAGAATAAATGTAATATATTTAATTGCCTTAAAAAAATCATTAATTCTATTTTCATAACTTGTATACATCTCAAATCACTCTTAAAGTTCACGTAGAAACTTGGGGGCGTCTGTCACTCAGCGGCTAGGGCGCCGGCCACAAAACGCAGAGCTGGCAGGTTTGAGCCTGGCCCGGGCCTGCTCAACACTGACAACAACAACACCACCAAAAAAATAGCTGGGCACTGGAGCAGGTGCCTATAGTCCCAGAGACCTGGGAGGCTGAGGCAACAGAACTGCTTAAGCCCAAGAGTTTGAGGGGACTGTGAGCTGTGACACCACGGCACTCTACCCCAGGGTGACATAATGAGACTCTGTCTCAAAAAAAAAAAAAAAAAAAATTCATGTAGAAACAAAGAACATCCTGAAATGCATCCTTTTAAAGTTTGTGTTAATTCATCCATTAATGAAGCTTTCAAAAATACCTCTATAAAACTTATTAGCTATGAACCAAAAAGTTTCAAGTTACTAACTCTACAGACTAAATTAAAATGTCATTTTAGGAAATACGTTCAAAATAAATTTGAGTGACTCATGATGAGGGTTTTCCATCTACAATCATCACCAAAGGTTATAAGGGAGCCTTTATTTCTGCCAAAGTACCTGCCAAACTGGCCAGCTGATATTTTATTGAAACTCTATCCAAAACTAACATTCCACAGTGTCATTTGCTGGAAAATGCCACTCAGTCAACAGCATGATACCTAATAACAAAAATAATTCTCAAAACACAGCTGCTCTACGAACACAAACTACCGTTATCTTTATGACTGTAATTATCTTCCATGTTATTAAAAATATCACTCTATTTGTTCAGCTTTACAAGTCTGTTTTCCTACATTTATCAAACCTGCTCAATAAGTAATCTTCTATAAAGATTAGGGAAACTAAAAACTCAGTCAAAATATCCTGGCTACCTATTTTAGAGCTATCTATAGGTAACACATCTGTTACTCAAGTTTTACTTTTCTTTGGGCCCATTTGGTTGCCTATATACCACTGTGAAAGTGAAATACCAGGGATTGGATCTTCTTTATGTAACAGAATCTCTGGTTAGTGACCTGGGGGCCAACCTTGTGAGAGTTCATCTGTTCCCTTGTGGTGACATCTTCAAGTGAAGTGAACAAATAAACTATACAAGCAGAGTCACGGGACTATCTGAAAGAAGCCTTCAAGTAGGGCAACAAAAACTATAACAACTATGATGATGGCTGAGCAGAAGCATTTCACCATCTCTGAAACTAAAAAACCTCAAGCCTACTATCTGATTCTGTCAAAGGATACTCAATATATAGCTGAAGAATTGCTGACTCAAAGTTTAAAATTTCCAAAGCAAGCATAAAAAATGCACATGTTTTACATATACTTTTACTGAGCCATTCAATGCCTATACTTCATCTAATTAAAAAATCTATGAAATGCTGAGTTCAGAGATATTTAAAGGTCAAAAAATATATATTTTCAAATCAATGCAATATGGTAACTATTTGAGGAGAGGGACTGGGAACTAAAGAGAATATTTTAGAAGTTAACTTGGACTGGGCACAAGTGGCCTGTAATCTTAGCACTCTGGGAGGCCAAGGTGGGTGGATTGGCTGAGCTCAGGGGTTAGAGACCAGCCTGAGAAAAAGCAAGACCCCATCTCTACTAAAAATAGAAAAACCAGCCAGGTGTGATGGTGGGCACCTGCAGTCCCAGCTACTTGGGAGGCTAAGGCAAGAGGATCACTTGAGCCCAAGAGTTTGAGATTGCTGTGAGCTATGATGCCATAGCACTCTACTGAGGGTGACAGAATGAGATTCATTCTTCTTCATTGGAGGTATTTAAAAAATAAAACACTAATGTGAAGGCAAATATCTTAAATATTTCTGTTACATAGTATAGATTTCCTTGGAATACAAAAGAGAAGAATTTGAATGATGTGAAACAACCTTGAAGTTTACTTTCTAAAACTTGACAAGAGGCAGAAAGTGACAAGGGAGAAATATAACTTACAGGAAGAATCCCCTCTAAAAATCTATGGTTTATTAATCTATTCAAAACTTGCTAGTTTCTGTCATGTCAAATAAACAGTCTTTTATGGTAGCCATACACAATGATTAAAGCATACATTCATGTCCAGTGAAGTTTAACATTGTTTAACTTCTACTGAAGTCCCTAATTATCTTAAACCTAAAGAAAAGAACACCTAGGAAAAAAATGCCATGGCAAAATATTTGTTCATAAGTCTCAATTGCAGGCACTTATTAAATATAATGCCAAGATTTGATACATTTGAATCAACAGGAACATTTGAATTTAAGCCTTATATCAGTGGGCCACGTCTCCTGGTATACCTGGGACTGTATCATTTTATGCTCATTACCCTGTCATAACTATTGATTATACCACCTATTATTCTTACAAATGTTCCATTTTGGCTTGGCGCCTGTGGCTCAACGGGCTAAGGCGCCAGCCACGTACACCTGAGCTGGCGGGTTCGAATCCAGCCCCAGGACCCGCCAAACAACAATGACGGCTGCAACCAAAAAATGGCCGGGTGTTGTGGCGGGCGCCTGTAGTCCCAG